>JABCKI010005719.1:0-109063 GCA_018282025.1 Sphagnurus paluster
CATATCGGTGAAGCAAAAAATTCACCGCACCATGTCACGCGTCACACCACCGGTGAATTGAATGAAATGGCCCAGTATCTTTAATGGTTGCAGAGAAAAGCTGACGGAAGTGATGGCACGAGTCAGTATTCATCCATAGTTCAGAGAATCTGTGCATCCGCTGGAGACGGCCAATCAGCCTGCCTACTATAGCAGTGGAGGCGGGGAGCAATGCAATGATGATTCCGCTGGCGCTAGCCGAGCGTATGTGTCGACGAGCACAGACACAGCCCTATCTAAGTCTAATCTACTCATCTAATCGTCTGTAGTGCAGCAGAGGGTGATGGCCTAGGGCCATCACTCACGGTTACACCCCAACTTGCCTGAAATTTGGAGAAGCAGACGATATGAAGGTCTAATTCGAGCCCACGCATGAATGATTGAAAGATCAATTACTGATCAATCTAGATTGTCTACTAGGAATAATTCAACCACTTGAGTAGACGAAATCGTGGAAAGCAGTAAGAGAGTGTAATGCGATAGCGAAAAAATTAATGTGAGAGCGAGAGGATTTGATAAGCATGGGGAGAGCAAAGAGGTAGATTGGTGACATGAGAACGTTCACTCATGTCACCAATCTACCTCTTTGCTGAACTCGAAGGGAAAGGATGAAGCGGTGCGGGTGGGAGGCTAATTAGGCGGAGAGAAGATGGGACTGTGAAGTATAGTATAAGATAATAGATAGGTGCGAGATTAATGAGATAGAATATGGGGGATTAGATAGTGTAATATGGTAGATATGCGCAATAAGAAAGGAATAATTAGGTGGATAAAGCGTGGAAATAGGTAGAATATAGGAATAAGATTAAAAGAATGATTAGGCTAATTAAAAAAAATAATGAGTGGCTAGCTATAATACAACAGAAAGATAGAGTAGAAAGCACCAGATCGCAGGAAAGATTATGACAAAGAGAAGAAAAGCCCCGAGATAAAAAGTGCTAGATGTCGGTTGAGCACACAAGAACGTCAAGGCATATACAATCCAGGGCGACGAAAGGTTGACAGAGAGAAAAATAGTCCAGGGTCCCAGAGAGCAAGCAAAGAAAGAAAGAAAGCATGGCGTAATTTTTTTGTATTTTTTGTCGTCTTTGACCGTCATCGCCTTGTTGTCGCCCAGTCGTGACAGCCCATCCAGTTCTTCACAAGCCGCGAAACGAGCAAGGCAATCCGGATCCATAAGCGGCGCGCACGGGGGGTAGAACAGGCGAACTGATGCTTCAAGTGGAGTTGGCGGGCTCTACTTGAGATCGCGTTCGCGTTCGTCACCGGTTCCTTGTGCGTGGGTCCTGTTGCACTTGCAGGAGTCGGCTGGTCGTATTGGCGGATACGGGTCAACTCTGCCTTTGTCTTGCTGCTCGGGGCGGGGCTGAAGGATGCGTCGGGGAATGTTGGGGCTGATGGTCGGGCCTTGACGATGTCAGGGAGGTGCAGATGGCGAAGCTGCACCGATTTTCGCATCGGAAGTGAAGGCCTTTGGACCCCAATATTGGACCCTTCATCTTGCCTGCGCCTATGATGGTCACCGAACTCACTCTTCATTGAATCAGCTACCTCACGAGGTGTTGGCGGCACCTCAGGGTATTCGATAATAGTCGAGGAGGGTTCAATGACTGTTGGGCAAGGTTCGCAGACGACAGTTTGGAGCGCAGGTATGACTTGAATCGGAACTGGAAGTCGAGATTCGAGGGTCTTGATGGTAGTGGCAGCTGCCTGTCGTGGCGGACGACGTATGTTAGCGCGCCTCTGGAGTCTGTCTGTCGTGTTACTGATGTCTGCAAGCGGCATTCTCGGTGTGGGTCCATCCATTGCCTTCTTCTGGACGCGCAAAGGCTTTACCTCGTTCCTGGGCATGATAATAACGGGAGAGGAATGTTGGACCGATTTGACTTTGGGCTCGGAGACTCGTATCCTGACTTCGGACTTCACCTTTATATTTCGATACTCGAGCTTCTCGGCTGTTCTGAGCGCTGCCCCCGACTTGAGCCTTGATAGGAGTTTCGTTCGCACCTCCTGGCTGGGAAGTTTCCCCCTTGGAGCCCTCAGGTCCACTGGCACCTCCTCCTCGGGCTTGAGCGACGGGAGTGTCCCCCTTCGTCTTTCTGCATGTGGTAAGAGGCGGTCCACATCGAACGAGTAATCTTCCAGTGCAAGAGCGGGCTCTGAGGGCGAGATGCAGAAGAGAGCGGGAGTGGGCACAAAGGTAGGCGGAGCATGACTGTTGATAGGTGGTAACTGAGCGACCATAGAGGTAGCGTGGGTAAGGTCAAGGGGAGCAAGAGTATTGAGACCAGTGACATTATCGAAGAGGAAAGAGAGCTTGGACCCTATTTGCTTGGCTCTGCTGGGAACTCTGTGGTAACCATCCTGGAGTCGAGGCGAAACGTAGGAGAAAAATGGTTTCGGATCGGTTGACGGGATGTACTTCTCCCCAATGGGGAATGGGTTGACCTTCTGCGTCATCGAAGATGCCGGGATGAAGGGTTGCCGAGGCGGGAGCAGAGTCTGGCGTTCCACCCGGTCCCAGGGACTGTAGACAAGTTGAGTAAGACATAGCAGGCAAGCCATGTAAAGACACTTACACATTGAGGAAGTAAGGGTGGGCCTTGATTGCCTCTACCGTCATCCCGTCTTTGCTGAGCATCCTCTTGACCAGGTCCTGCGCCACCTCTGACACACCATCGCTGTCCTCGAAGACTACCATTCCTTGGAGTACGGAGCTCCTAACATCAGCTAGAGACGTGCATCCATGACCGAAAGGGAGCTGAAAATAACGCCGTCAGATGATATAAAGAGGTTGAATAGATGTACTGACCCTCCCAGTGAGCATCTGGAAGAGCATCACCCCTACCGAATGCACGTCCACCTCGAACGAATATGCCTTGCCCATGTGAACAGCCGGTGCCATGTAAGCTGGAGTTCCGACCGACTCGCTTGCAGTGAATGGTACCTCCTTCATCTCAGGTAGAACAAATATACCAGAATCTTCCTCGGGCTGAACGTCAAAGAAGAAGGACGATCCACTAGATGTCACGAGCGGCGCCGATCCTTTGTAAAACTTCTTGGCACAACCGAAGTCGATGAGGCGGAGGTGGCCCTGGGGTGTGAACATGAAGTTGGCAGGCTTGATGTCGCGATGGATGATGCACTTGTCTTGAAGCTCTCCAAGGATAGCGACCTAATCATAAAAGACATCAATCCCTGTCGCGAACGGGAAAAATAAGTATGTGGCTGACCAATTCTGCGGCATAGAACCGCGCCTGCTCCTCTTCGAACTTGCCAGAGGAGCCTATGTGGATACTTAGATCGTTGCCACCGAAAAACTCCTGTAGAGAAGTTAATCTTGGTCGAAGCGGAACAAAGTATAGTTGACGAACCGTGACGAGGTAATAGTTTGCGGAATCGTGGAAGGAGGCTAAAAGTGGAACCAGGAAAGAGGTCTTGCCATTATCGAGAGATGCCTGTATGTCTTGCTCGGCGTAGACATCGGAGTCGAGGATCCTAGACTTGGGGATGACCTTTAGGGCAACAACCTGTTCACTGCGCACGTCTCGGGCCTTGAATACCTGGCCTGTCTTGCCGTGCCCGATGCGCTGGGTGACGATAAATTCTGCGGAGGAACGAGGAGCCTAAATAGGGGGTTTAGTGACTCGCTTTCGACGCGAAGAATTAGATGCATACAACAAAGGGGGCGATAGAAAGCATCTTTGAAGACATAGTATTACGGTCGACAAGATAATAGCAACTAAGAGAGCAGGTCTTGTAGCAAGATAGCGGCTGAAAGCAAAAGGGAACCAAAGAATTTTAGACATGGGCTTGGATTATAACGGCGATCGCGATTGCGATCGAGACTGGTGGGCTGGTTGAGGGTGAGCTGAGGCTGGCATGGGGAAGAAATGAAGGTACGTTACATAAGGTCTTGTAATACAAAACATTGGTTTATCTGCGCTGGGGACGAAGACGCCATGACATTGATCACGGCATGCGATACGACCTCTTGATCTGAGTGTAGATTCCAAAAGAATTCAGACGTAGAGCTAGGTAGCAATAAAGAAAATAGTTATCTCGTTGTTCACAGACGTCAACGCCAACAACCTAGAGGTCTAGCAGACGCGTAAAATACGAGTGGCTTGTCTCGTCGGGTAGCTTGTTTGAACTGTTTCGCCTTCATTATCCATATGAGCACGTAGTAGAAAGAGGACTTTGAGAACGCTATTTGGCTATGCCAGCCGCGGGGGTCTTGGTCAATCTTGCGAGAAGATTATTTAAAGACTCAAGCGTAACGTTGAATGCCTTGGTGTACCGAGAAGTTAGCGACGTGTTACTTGGAAAGGATGTAAACCAATTCGTGGATTTGAATTCAAGAGGATCAAGAATACGTCTGAGCTAGGAAATTTGTTGAGTTTGAAAGCGAACCTTGTTGCGCAAAACTGTGCAGGTCCCGGAGGATGCAGACGAGTGCAGTTTATCCTGCCTCTGCACTTCATCACTTGTATCCATCTCCATACCATCCTGTTCTTCCTGGTCAGTTGTCCTGCAAGTCTTTTCAGAGCTAATTTAACGCTGCAGCAGGACCCCAAGACCATGAACTTAAGAAGCAATATCTTGCACTGCTTCCTCCTCAGCAGATCATCGACATCTGCCTCAACTTCGACCCCCACGTCCCCCCATACATAAAGAGCTCAATATGGCCCGCAGATATCAATGCAGCTATTGCAGCAATGCAAAAAGCATCTGCACCATCCGCCGATGCTCCTACATCTTCTACAACGTCCGCTACGGCCGCAACTCCTGCTGTGGGATCTTTGTCCAGCGGAGACAACTCTAGCATGCCCGAGACGTCAATACAGCAGCAGACTGAAGCACAGCCGCCCGATAAATCTTTGTCGCCTGCGCCTGATCAATCCACCTCTGCTCAGACATCCGCCCAGCCCTCGCCCACACCTCCAGAGCAACCAACTCCCATTCCCACTCCCACTCCTACTCAACCTCAACAGCCTCCGTATCCACACCAGCCCTATGGTTATCACCACCTCCAGGCTGCCTACCCCCATGCACCGTACTATCAGCACCCGCCAGGATATCCGTACCCATCCCCATATCCGTATCCACAAATGCCGGCCACTTATCCGCCTCCTCAACCACACCCCGTATATCCTCAGCAGCCCGCTATCCCTTTTGCCGTAGCGCCCCTCACGCATCCACCCCAGCCACAGCAGGACAATTTTGCGAATTCTAACATGTCCAACGAAGATTTGCCTAGCTATGAAGAAATGATCGTCGAAGCGCTCATCGATTCTGGCGACCCGGAAGGGTGCGCTCCAAAAGACCTCTTCACATGGATGGCTTCACGGTATCCATTACAGTCCAACTTCCGCCCGTCAGCAAGCCAGGCGCTTCAAAAAGCATTCAAACGAGGGCGATTCCAAAAGAGCAGTGGAGGGAAGTACAGGCTCAACGCAACATGGGAAGGCGGGAACGTAAGTTATTTTCTAGGTGGTAGTACTTGATTTAATCTTGACCTCCTGAGCAGACATCGCGTCGGACGACACGGCGCCCCCAGACCCAAAACCCACCCGCTTCATCTGCCACACCGGCGTCACCTTTTACGCATGCTCCCCTCGTGCATCACCACCAGTCTGCGTCACAAACAACCCAAACGTTCCAAGGTCAAAACTATAGTTTGCCGTTCCGGCAGACTCAGGGTGGCTTCCAGACATATCAACAGCAAGCCCAGGCAAAGGCGGCTGCTGCCGCTACTACCACCACTACCACCACTACCGCCGCTTCTACCTCCACGACGGATGACACGACGCCCCCGCCAGCGACAGACGGTGCAGCGCACGATGCATGGGAGGCGGCACAAAATATTCTCAAAGCCATCAACTTTGATTCTCTGTTGCAGATCCCCCAAGAGGATGAAAAAGCTGCAGACGACAACGCGAGCGCCTCACTGACCGCGGGACCGAGCACTGCTGCTACCTCCGCCCCAGCAATTGGGGGCACAGATGTCCTCACGCACACAACGACGGAGGAAACTAACCCCAGCACCGACGCGTATGCCGCGGGGAGGGCAGAGCTGCAGGCACAACTAGCGCTCCTCGCCGCCCAGTTGGCGGAGCTATCGCAAGAGGACGAGGAAGACCATGTGGTGCATTATCCTGTCGTTACAAGCGCTCCTGCCCAACTTGCATCTGTGCCGGTTTTAGGACCACCTGTCAGCGCAGCACCTCCCATCATGGCAAGTCTCCAACCACCACCACAAATACCGCCGCAGATGGCTTTTCTTCATGCGCCAGCAGATCCTGTGGCTGCTATCAATCACTTACCGCCGCCGCCAGTTCCGTTAGTGCCTGTAATGGCGGTTCCAGAGGAGGAAGAGGATAGCGAGGACGATGATGACATGGAGGAGGTGATATAGCGGACCATTAGCATAGTTTTTTATATGTTAGTCGACTGTAGAAATAATACTGGTTGCGCGGATTCTGGAATGTACCAACGTCTGCAGCTTGAAACTGGTAGGGCGTGACTTGAAGCTTGAAGTCTTTACTTGATCTAACATGGCTAAGAAAAAGACAGAGAAATCCTCAAAGGCTACTGTGCCTGTAGCAGCAACAGCAGAGCCACTCTTTCCTGATCTATCGCCCAAAGAATACCTGGAGTGTCGCACTGTGCTCGACGACCAGATTCTTGTCATTGATGTGCGTGCAGCCAAGACTCTCGGTCAGATGCCTCCTTCGAGACCTCTAACTGGATGGACAGGATTTTTTGTCAGCTGCAGAATGTAAATCCTTCGTCAAGTTTGTCGACACCCTCCCGCTTGAGCTGACGCCGCCCAAGAAACGTGGCGAGGCCGAGCGCGTTAACCGTGTGTCGATCTCCAATCTCCCCTAACCTTCACGAGTTCTAATACGCATACGCACCCTCAGACCGTTTCTCTGTGACTTCCACAGCCTTTGCGGCGCAGCTACACGCGCTCCTCACACCGCACCTCCCATCGTTCCCATATCCGACCTCCAACAAGCCTCGCACACAACCTCAGGGTCAGGACTCTCCTCCACGGGTGCCGCACTCGTTCAACTCTAATATCAGGGTGTACAAGTATACGCCAGGACAGCATTTTGGGTGGGTTTTGGATAATATTAACTCGAGTGAATGAACTTGATTTGATATCTTCTAGAAAACACTATGACGACTCGGTACGCGACCCCATGACAGGCGCAAAGTCGGAATGGACACTGCTGATCTATCTGACGGGCGTCGAGGACGGCGTTGAAGGTGGTGAAGTGAGTACTCGGGGCAGATTATTCATTACGTTCATTCTGATTGAGATCACGATCACTTTAGACTCTGTTCTACACAGATGAACGGGGCAAACCACAGGAGGTTATCACAGCCCCATTAACTCGTGGAACTGCTCTGCTGCATCGGTATGTGGATCAGGGAAGAAGAGGGGAAATGCTGACAGCCTTCGCTAGCCATGGACAAGAGTGCATGCTGCATGAAGGGTCCATGGTGACAAAAGGGAACAAATACGTCCTCCGCTCGGATCTGATGTTCACAAGATAATAAATACAAAGGCAGGTTATAAGTGTACAGAGGCTGAACGCTAGCCGCGCTTTTTCGCCCAACGCCTCGGCATCCCCGCCTCCACCACATCGTCATCTCGATCCAACACATCTCTTCCGCCCCCTTCCTCTCTCCTTCTTTTCTTCCCTCCCTTCACCTCCTTCTCCCTCAGAGCTTGCACCGAGACCCGACTAGCCTCACTCACGCGCTCCTTCAATAGTGCAACCTCCTCCGGGTCGCTCAGCCACAGCTCCATCTGCTTCCCAACCACCGCCTCGATACGCTGTACAAGTTCGACATCGTACTGCGTCACCAGCGTGATGGCTTTCCCCGCGCGCGGTCCAGCCCACACGGTGGATGTAATCTTTTTAGTGGGTTGGGATGTCGTAGTTGATCACAATATCCACGGATGGTATGTCGAGGCCACTGTATTTGTGTCACGTACGGGCATATCATGAAAGGCAATATACATACCAACTGGCGATGTCTGTCGCTACCAGAATTCGTCGTGCCCCACTTTTGAATTTGTTTAGTGCACCAAGGCGTTGGGTCTGGGAAAGGGTGCCGTATAAAGGCACAGCGGGGAATCCTAGGGCTCTCAGAATTTCTGCGAGTCTGAAGTCTGTTGTTAACACTGGGATTTTAGAGTTGCAGTGGGAAGAAGCCCTACTTCTCTGCATCTTTCACTGTTCTCGTGAAGACAATCATTGAATTTTGCGCCAGTGTGTTCGCAAGGTAGACGAGGTACGCTTCCTTGTCCTTAATAGGCATGAGCAGATGATATTGCAATAGGGTCGAAACAGTTTGGTATCTGACAAGATTGAGAAATTAGTCGGCTTGTGGGTGAAGAGCACATACTTTGACGAAACCTGAACTCGGACGGGGTTTGATAGGCTAGCACGCTTTAGACCCTCGACCTTGCTTGACATCGTTGCAGAAAATAGGTACGTTGTGCGTTCTTTAGGTATAAGTTTCAGGATCTTGTTAATACTAAGGCCGAAGTCGTCAACATCAAGCAGGCGGTCGGCCTCGTCAAATACTTATATCAGAAAAAAATAAACATTTTAAAGCAGATAAAACAGTGAACATTCAAAAACGCACCAAAAACTTGAGTCCGCGCAAATTGAACCCCTTAGTGTTCTCCAAGTGGTCAACAAGCCTTCCGGGCGTTGCGACGATAATATGCGGGCGTTTTGCCAATGCGATGGCCTGCGTAGGGGTATCAACGCCTCCGATTATCACCGCGCACCTTACGCCCATCGCCGCCCCAAGGGCCTCAAACTGCTCTGAGATCTGATATGCCAGCTCGCGCGTCGGGGCTAACACACACGCGAAGAGCCCCTTCGGCTCCTCCCACAACTTTTGCAGGATGGGGAGCGCGAAGGCTGCTGTCTTGCCGGAGCCTGTAGATGCGACGCCAATAATGTCCCTCCCAGCGAGCGCATGAGGGAGCGCCTCTGTCTGTATGTCAGTCGGTTTTTTGTATCCAGCCTTTTCTAATGACTGAAGAAGAGGTTCGATAAGCCCCAGAGATTGGAAGGTTGCTGTGGACGTGCTTGCATCTTCTGGTCCTGCCATCGTCAAAATCAAGATCGAAAGTAAAGCCCGGTCCGATATTCAGATAGCACAGCCACGCGATTACGACGGATTTAAAGTTACAACAGCAGCAACACGATGCAAAAGTTGTCGCTTCGAACCGCTAATTATCCGCGAAGTAAAAAGCGCGTCACCTGAGCGATTCGAACACTCGCGTGCAAAGCACAACCGCTAGAATGCTGGATAGCAGGCGATCCCGTTAACCACTCCGGCAAAGTGACTCGAGCTCGCCTTCGTGACGCTTAATTCCGGTGCTATGAAATAGATCATCCCTGATCATCCATCTTCTGTTCGTGTTCAAGAGTGCTCGAGGTAATGTTTAACGAACCAACTTTTTTTCGGTAGAGCACGATCGGAGCTCGAAATTGTAACATGGTGCCCATTTGGCATCTAAACTTACTGGATGAGCATCAAGCCAGACGTGTGCGCAGTCACTTTGCCGGAGTGGTTAACGGGATCGCCTGCTATTCAGCATTCTAGCGGTTGTGCTTTGCACGCGAGTGTTCGAATCGCTCAGGTGACGCTTTTTAAATTTAAATTTCTCAATCTTTTTTTTTGTGTGTTGCACTTGGCATAGTACCAGCATGAAGCAAATGTGTCGAAATAGAGCGGAGATCAACAAAAAGAAATACAGAGACTTAATAATATAAGGCAAACAGCTACAAAAGGTCTACATTTTAGCCTCACGTCGTTACTTGAAGAGTACACTCACGGATAAACAAACTAATTATACGATCCCATTCCAACAACAAACGTAGTTCTCCCGCCACGCGGTAGCACTAGCACCGTCTCCGCCCCGTGGAGTTGATATGTCTCTATACTTGGTATCGCCATCGAGCCCATAGTCAACTCTCCTGCCACTGGCAGTGCAGTCACCACCACATTTGGCAGCCTGAGCTCCCCATGGTGAAGGGCTATTAGCGTGATGGGTACATCATGTGTCGCGCCGTCCTAAATAGAAGGATACATAAGTGGTTATGTGCTTGGAACTTGATGAGCGTTTCCACTCACCATGGCGGCGAAGTCCCCACGTTTTGGCCCACTCACAAGCCAATCACGGACCATCTCCTCTACGTCATACCGTAGCACGTATCGGCGCTCCTTGTCACCTACGCTTGAGCCCCAGTGGAAAGAGGTGTTTATGGTCAGCCTCGCGGATATGGGCTGTCCAGCATAAAGTGGCAAGGCTTCTTGATTTGACAAGTCAATATCACTGAAGGGGGTAGCTAGGATGCGAACCGCGGCAGCCGCGACGATCTGGAGCAGCGATTCATAAGATAGATAAAAATTAGCGAATAAGTTTACGCACGTTCATAGTTGGGACATCGACTGGGATTTTGATTTCCCTCCAATTGCCTGTAGGCGGGAAAGGGTGCTTGTGTTCTTGGAGCAACTGGGGACTGTGAGATTATCAAAAAAAAAAGACGCGAACAAACAAACCTCCATGGATTTTTTAATTAGTTGGGATAGTGCCTCATCCGTATCAGTTTGAGGTGTTACAGGGACGTGAAGCTCTCCAGTAATCCCATACAGGTCTACCCATGCTGCATCATGTTCCAGTGCCTCGACCAGTTTATCGACGATCGTGACGCGGTGATTATGTGCCGAAGATGAATCTCGTAGGACTTGTGCCACAACGTCTTCTATGACGGATTCGACCTCTGAAAAAAGCTTGTCGATCAATTTCAATTTTGAGTTTCACAACAAACATTCGATACCTTCACGGAGCATTCGATAGCGTATAAGCAGAGTGAGGGGATCGCGCACTATTTGGATGGGTATTGAGCTCGACGATGTAACTATCAATGAAAGGTTAAACTGACCTGGACCGTGGGCAGAGTCAATGTGGAAGAGAAAATTCGCTGGTTGGGCTGGCGTAACCGTCTATTGATAATCACAACATCTTAGATGATTAAGTATAGTCTTCATGGAGACTTACTAATACACCGCGGTTTTTTGTTACACAGGAAACGATCTTCACACCATCCACACTTTCTTCCGCCGTCAAATGCGCAGCCAATATTCTCACATGTTGATGGCTCGTGGTGGATATTGTAAACTTTGAAAACAGTCTGTGAAGGGGTAAAAATCACATTAGTCACGCTGAGTTGATGAGAGAAATGTGCAAACCGTTTTCCCCGGAAAAAGTCCTCCACATTAACCGATATAGGGAGAGCTGTGAGGACGACTCGTGTCACCCGCATCCTCCGTGAAAGGGAGGGTTCGGGTTTCGTGGTATATTCCACCTCTGCGACAATTTTCTGACACTAAATGAGTCCTTAGTGTCAAATCATAAGTCACTAATTATACCATCGCCTGAAACGCTGAAGTATCTGAGTGCGGGACCATGAAAGATACTATTGTGTCTAGAGAGATATCCTCAAGGATCACGACATTATCCACGATATTCAGGGGTTGGGAACGCTTTTCTTTTGATTCTGTCAATTTTTGTCAAGAAGTTTTTAACAAGAAACCTGCCTCCGCTGTAATAAGCTTCTTGAGGTCGGAAGGTTACGCCTGAGGATGAAAGTTTTACTGAGGCCCTCATAATATGGTTCCTCCCTGATGATATGGCAACCAGGAGCGTCGGGGGCTCGCCAAGCTCAACTGGACATATGATCCATTAGTCTGGATGAATAAAGAAATCAGAATGCGCACTCCGATTGGGTTGGCTCAGCTGCACATCCAAAGCAAGAAGATCCTTCGGCACGTGCACAAGGACTGGCATATCTTTGAGTAGTGTTGAAGACAGTTTCGAAGTCGAAGACTTCCAATATGTCCATTGGAACCGCAACTTGGCTACTCGTAGCTCACTAGACTCAAGAATGTAGGTAGCGGCCGCTAGGACCTGTGGCGGAAATCAGTACATATGGAGGGAGAGCTAAAAGCAACATACAGGGCAAAATAAGGTTAGTTCAGACTTTCCCGAAGGTATATTTTGCACAGCGACAGAGAATGTACACCGTTCGGAGTCCCGCCCAAAAAGGGTAGCACAGATCTTGTCCGCATGAAAAGTCTGAAACACAATGAAATCGTAGGACTCAATAAAAAGGGATAGGAATCAAGCCAAACTAACACAGGGAAGGTGGTTGTGAACTGTGACATCCAAGAAACAGCCATCTCTTGTTTCTGCTATTCGAGCATTCGATGATACCTGCAGTGATACGGCAGGGTGGTCAGGATGTGCCAAATCTAAGAAAACTAAATGAAATCGTCACTTCAAATAGAAACGGTATGCTAACCTACCTGTTTCAAGCTTCGAAGCGGCCTGGCGCAAGTTGTCCACAAGTTTTGTGATATACTCAACTTTATCATCTTCGTGCATGAGCAATTCCGAGCCAAGATTTTCGATGTACGATTTGAGGAATGAAAGCAGAATATGGATCCATTCTGTGTCTTTCTCCTGTTGGAAATCAGCATGGGCGTCTAGGGCCCTAGAAAGCATGAAGGACTCGAGGGAGGTCCACATGTGCGGTGCATAGTGAGCGGGGAGAGAGGTGTAGATGGACAGGGCGGTTTCATACTGGCCACGATGCCTAGAGATTTGGTTAGAGGGGCTATGAGCAAGGTCAGAGGACCTTACAAATCGAGAGCGGCGAGACTTCCGTGCAACCGCAGCGCAAATTTTTTCCGTCCAGCTTTTGTGTACATATCAATAGCTCGGGTTGTTATATCAACATACAGGCTATAGAACGCTTCGGCATCGTCAATGGCAGCCAGGAGCTCGATATTACTGATTTTTTGTGTCAGATCAGTTTGGGCAGGTGATTCAGATGAGCTGAACGAAGACGAGAATGGAGGGCGCTTGGGCAGGTGCCGGATGGTGACCCCAATGATATCGAGCTGTAATTGACAATGAGTGAATGCCATTTTCATCCTGAATTTGGAGAAGAAATACCTGTGTCCGGGCAAGTTCTAGTAGCTCTCCCTTGGCAGCATTGAAGGTGTTGAGTTTGGGTCCAGCTATCTGGAAGCCTGACGCCCATCGATCACAATATTCAACGACGCTAAGCGCAGATGAATAGATCCAAGATTCGATAAAAAATGGTGGTAATGTTGTCTGATTTGAATGAGCAGCGTTAATGAGCCAAAAAATATAAGCAACATACCTCAACATCGCGCAATCTTCTGCCAAATCCACCCAAGAATGCAGCTGCCTTCCTGCTAATCTCATTTATCCGGCCTCTATGAGCTAGTAGTTCACATTGGCGCGAGAGCAGGTATATTCGAAAGTCGAATACAGATATTGTGTTCGCGAGGATAAGATCGCGATATGACTTCCTTGTGACGGACAGCAGAGGCGCGGAATCATCTCCGCTCACAGGATTGATTAGAGTACCAAACCATGATAAGTTCTTCTCCTTCAAGACCTGGTAAAATGACGTTTCAAGTTCGTCATATTGGATGTACGCGTCTTCGAAAAGGTTAACACCCTCAAAGGAGCTTGCGAGGCTTTCCTAGAAAAAAGGGGGTTATGAGGTTCTTCTTAGAGAATGGCCATCATACCTTCAAGATGAAGAATGTGCAGAAGTTCCATCCTGGCATCTGACGCTGACCTTCCGATTTCTTCACCTCTTCTTCTCTCTGAGAAACTGCCGAGTCAAAGGCGGACAGCAAACCCTCCTTAATCTTGTTGATGAGTTCTGCCCATACGGCTGGGGCGTCAGTTTCAGGTGACCACGCGACCTGGACACAACTATACGCAAGTCAGAGCAATTAAACAACAAGATAGTGAGCGCACCGTTCTCTCTTTTCCGTATTGAAGTCTGTTTTGATCTTCTCGAAAACAGAACCCTTGAGCTGAAAGAAGTTGCCAGTCTGCGTACGCGCATCCGGTCGTATGATATGCACAATCAGCCATTCTTGGTTCTTGCGCGTCATCACTAGGGACTGCCAATCTTTTATCTGCTTCTTCACCGCCATCCGGTATCCTTCAACATCGGTATTCTGCGAGGCGGGATTAGATCACAATTAGTATACAGATAGTTGAAATATACCTGGCATACAACAATGTAGATGTTAAGGAGTGGTTTCTCGAGAATGGATACGGGTATTTGCGTGTGCTCGTCGCGAGGGGTATCAAGAGGGACAAGATCGACCTCCAACTCTTGGATTGTTCGTATCGACGTGCGTGCAGGAGACTTCCAGTGGATGTTGCGCAAGGGAAGCAGAGAGATCAACGCTGTCTGTACCTGCTCCCATTTTGAGGATAATAGAATAGATGGGGCGGCAGAATAAGAGACAAGGACGCGCTGGCTGGAGCTTGCCTGAGCATTGGCCATCGTCGCCGTGACGGAAGTGCAGTCGTGGCTGTGCTAATTGATCGGCCCTCGTTACGTGGTCGCAAAAAGTTTGATCTCTTCCTCCGACCTCGAACATTATGCCTGGACCTGAAGACGCCAGCACCTCCACAGCAACGTTCAAGTCACTTGGACTTATAGACCCTCTTCTAGAGTCACTCGAACAAGTCGGCTACAAGGCCCCGACCGATATTCAGATAGAATCATTACCTCATGCTCTTGAAGGTCGAGATATCATCGGGGTTGCATCTACTGGATCAGGAAAGACCGCAGCATTTGCGCTTCCGATTCTGCAAAAACTTTGGGAGGAGCCAAAGGGACTCTTTGCCTGTGTGCTTGCTCCCACTCGTGAACTGGCCTACCAAATATCGCAGCAATTTGAGTCTCTAGGGTCAGCGATGGGTGTGCGGTGCGCGGTCATTGTTGGAGGAATGGATCTTCCTACGCAAGCTATCGCTCTGGCCAAACGCCCACATATCGTTGTTGCGACTCCTGGTCGCCTGATTGATCATTTAGAAAACACAAAAGGGTTCAGTCTGAGAGGAATTAGGTTCCTGGTGCGTCATTTGAGGATATCATTAGCTTTTCCGAATTTCATGCGAACCTACTTAGGTTCTTGACGAAGCAGATCGTCTCTTGGATATGGATTTCGGGCCTATCATCGACAAGATCCTCAAACTTATACCAAAAGAACGCACAACATACCTCTTCTCCGCTACAATGACAAGCAAGGTCGCGAAACTACAGAGAGCAAGTCTATCAAATCCTGTTCGAGTGGAGGTCTCATCAAAGTATGTTCACGTCCCATCCGCCCTCTCCGCTGGTTAACAAACATGATGCAAGATACCAGACGGTCTCGACGCTACTGCAGTACTATCTCCTCATGCCTTTAAAGGACAAGGACGCATATCTCGTCTATCTGGTGAATTCGTTGGCCCAAAATTCTATGATTATATTTACAAGAACGGTTAACGACGCGCAACGGTGATTTTATTCGAATTTGTATAAATAGATGATTTCTGACAGGATCTAAAGAATATCTATTGTCTTGCGCACACTGGGATTTCAAGCTGTTCCTCTCCATGGTCAACTCAGCCAGAGCCAACGTTTGGGCGCTCTCGGTAAATTCAAAAGCGGCGGGCGCAAAGTGCTCGTCGCAACGGATATCGCTAGTCGGTACGTCGTCTCCTGTATTACAGATGTTTTCTTTCGATCTAATCCTCTTGAATGCCTGCAGTGGTCTCGACATCCCATCTGTAGACATTGTCATCAACTTTGATATCCCCACGCACTCGAAGGACTACATTCATCGCGTAGGACGAACAGCTCGTGCAGGACGCGCAGGCAAGTCTATCACACTTGTAACACAATACGACGTCGAGCTCGTGCAGCGGATTGAGGCTGTAATTGGCAAGAAAATGGAGCTCTGGCCCACCGACTCGGAAGAGATTGCACTGCTGAAGGAGCGCGTCAACGAAGCCAGTAGAGTGGCTGTGATTGAATTGAGAGAACAAGGCGCAAAGGGAACTGGAGGGAGGAAAAGGAGACGCGAGGAAGGAGCAGGGCGCGATGATCGGGATAGGGATGACGATGTTGTCGAGGCAGGTATGCCAAAACGCTTCTCAAAAAAGAGGCGTTAGATGAGTATACATGATGGATAGCTGTACCTCCGCATTTTTATACAAATGCCACGCGTTGCAACTATCAGTGAATCGAAGAGCTCTCAGCTGTGTCGACTCTGGAGTCTACGAATATTTGCGACTTGTGCATCTAGGGAGATACCTTAAAAAGCGTCACCTGAGCGATTCGAACACTCGCGTGCAAAGCACAACCGCTAGAATGCTGGATAGCAGGCGATCCCGTTAACCACTCCGGCAAAGTGACTTACTGCTGCTACAATTTCATGGGTTATACATTGGTAAACCTTGGATCTGATATGGAGACTGATATTCACAATTTTGATGATGTACGGACTATAGAACCTGGAGTCAGAAAAAACCATGTATCAGGATCAGGTACAGAGTCATTATCCAGATCTCAACGACTCAACGAGCAGATCCGAGCCTTGCCTACAACTCGATTAGGTTTCTATGTGTTTGAAGGAAAGTCACTTTGCCGGAGTGGTTAACGGGATCGCCTGCTATCCAGCATTCTAGCGGTTGTGCTTTGCACGCGAGTGTTCGAATCGCTCAGGTGACGCTTTTTAAGGTATCTCCCTAGATGCACAAGTCGCAAATATTCGTAGACTCCAGAGTCGACACAGCTGAGAGCTCTTCGATTCACTGATAGTTGCAACGCGTGGCATTTGTATAAAAATGCGGAGGTACAGCTATCCATCATGTATACTCATCTAACGCCTCTTTTTTGAGAAGCGTTTTGGCATACCTGCCTCGACAACATCGTCATCCCTATCCCGATCATCGCGCCCTGCTCCTTCCTCGCGTCTCCTTTTCCTCCCTCCAGTTCCCTTTGCGCCTTGTTCTCTCAATTCAATCACAGCCACTCTACTGGCTTCGTTGACGCGCTCCTTCAGCAGTGCAATCTCTTCCGAGTCGGTGGGCCAGAGCTCCATTTTCTTGCCAATTACAGCCTCAATCCGCTGCACGAGCTCGACGTCGTATTGTGTTACAAGTGTGATAGACTTGCCTGCGCGTCCTGCACGAGCTGTTCGTCCTACGCGATGAATGTAGTCCTTCGAGTGCGTGGGGATATCAAAGTTGATGACAATGTCTACAGATGGGATGTCGAGACCACTGCAGGCATTCAAGAGGATTAGATCGAAAGAAAACATCTGTAATACAGGAGACGACGTACCGACTAGCGATATCCGTTGCGACGAGCACTTTGCGCCCGCCGCTTTTGAATTTACCGAGAGCGCCCAAACGTTGGCTCTGGCTGAGTTGACCATGGAGAGGAACAGCTTGAAATCCCAGTGTGCGCAAGACAATAGATATTCTTTAGATCCTGTCAGAAATCATCTATTTATACAAATTCGAATAAAATCACCGTTGCGCGTCGTTAACCGTTCTTGTAAATATAATCATAGAATTTTGGGCCAACGAATTCACCAGATAGACGAGATATGCGTCCTTGTCCTTTAAAGGCATGAGGAGATAGTACTGCAGTAGCGTCGAGACCGTCTGGTATCTTGCATCATGTTTGTTAACCAGCGGAGAGGGCGGATGGGACGTGAACATACTTTGATGAGACCTCCACTCGAACAGGATTTGATAGACTTGCTCTCTGTAGTTTCGCGACCTTGCTTGTCATTGTAGCGGAGAAGAGGTATGTTGTGCGTTCTTTTGGTATAAGTTTGAGGATCTTGTCGATGATAGGCCCGAAATCCATATCCAAGAGACGATCTGCTTCGTCAAGAACCTAAGTAGGTTCGCATGAAATTCGGAAAAGCTAATGATATCCTCAAATGACGCACCAGGAACCTAATTCCTCTCAGACTGAACCCTTTTGTGTTTTCTAAATGATCAATCAGGCGACCAGGAGTCGCAACAACGATATGTGGGCGTTTGGCCAGAGCGATAGCTTGCGTAGGAAGATCCATTCCTCCAACAATGACCGCGCACCGCACACCCATCGCTGACCCTAGAGACTCAAATTGCTGCGATATTTGGTAGGCCAGTTCACGAGTGGGAGCAAGCACACAGGCAAAGAGTCCCTTTGGCTCCTCCCAAAGTTTTTGCAGAATCGGAAGCGCAAATGCTGCGGTCTTTCCTGATCCAGTAGATGCAACCCCGATGATATCTCGACCTTCAAGAGCATGAGGTAATGATTCTATCTGAATATCGGTCGGGGCCTTGTAGCCGACTTGTTCGAGTGACTCTAGAAGAGGGTCTATAAGTCCAAGTGACTTGAACGTTGCTGTGGAGGTGCTGGCGTCTTCAGGTCCAGGCATAATGTTCGAGGTCGGAGGAAGAGATCAAACTTTTTGCGACCACGTAACGAGGGCCGATCAATTAGCACAGCCACGACTGCACTTCCGTCACGGCGACGATGGCCAATGCTCAGGCAAGCTCCAGCCAGCGCGTCCTTGTCTCTTATTCTGCCGCCCCATCTATTCTATTATCCTCAAAATGGGAGCAGGTACAGACAGCGTTGATCTCTCTGCTTCCCTTGCGCAACATCCACTGGAAGTCTCCTGCACGCACGTCGATACGAACAATCCAAGAGTTGGAGGTCGATCTTGTCCCTCTTGATACCCCTCGCGACGAGCACACGCAAATACCCGTATCCATTCTCGAGAAACCACTCCTTAACATCTACATTGTTGTATGCCAGGTATATTTCAACTATCTGTATACTAATTGTGATCTAATCCCGCCTCGCAGAATACCGATGTTGAAGGATACCGGATGGCGGTGAAGAAGCAGATAAAAGATTGGCAGTCCCTAGTGATGACGCGCAAGAACCAAGAATGGCTGATTGTGCATATCATACGACCGGATGCGCGTACGCAGACTGGCAACTTCTTTCAGCTCAAGGGTTCTGTTTTCGAGAAGATCAAAACAGACTTCAATACGGAAAAGAGAGAACGGTGCGCTCACTATCTTGTTGTTTAATTGCTCTGACTTGCGTATAGTTGTGTCCAGGTCGCGTGGTCACCTGAAACTGACGCCCCAGCCGTATGGGCAGAACTCATCAACAAGATTAAGGAGGGTTTGCTGTCCGCCTTTGACTCGGCAGTTTCTCAGAGAGAAGAAGAGGTGAAGAAATCGGAAGGTCAGCGTCAGATGCCAGGATGGAACTTCTGCACATTCTTCATCTTGAAGGTATGATGGCCATTCTCTAAGAAGAACCTCATAACCCCCTTTTTTCTAGGAAAGCCTCGCAAGCTCCTTTGAGGGTGTTAACCTTTTCGAAGACGCGTACATCCAATATGACGAACTTGAAACGTCATTTTACCAGGTCTTGAAGGAGAAGAACTTATCATGGTTTGGTACTCTAATCAATCCTGTGAGCGGAGATGATTCCGCGCCTCTGCTGTCCGTCACAAGGAAGTCATATCGCGATCTTATCCTCGCGAACACAATATCTGTATTCGACTTTCGAATATACCTGCTCTCGCGCCAATGTGAACTACTAGCTCATAGAGGCCGGATAAATGAGATTAGCAGGAAGGCAGCTGCATTCTTGGGTGGATTTGGCAGAAGATTGCGCGATGTTGAGGTATGTTGCTTATATTTTTTGGCTCATTAACGCTGCTCATTCAAATCAGACAACATTACCACCATTTTTTATCGAATCTTGGATCTATTCATCTGCGCTTAGCGTCGTTGAATATTGTGATCGATGGGCGTCAGGCTTCCAGATAGCTGGACCCAAACTCAACACCTTCAATGCTGCCAAGGGAGAGCTACTAGAACTTGCCCGGACACAGGTATTTCTTCTCCAAATTCAGGATGAAAATGGCATTCACTCATTGTCAATTACAGCTCGATATCATTGGGGTCACCATCCGGCACCTGCCCAAGCGCCCTCCATTCTCGTCTTCGTTCAGCTCATCTGAATCACCTGCCCAAACTGATCTGACACAAAAAATCAGTAATATCGAGCTCCTGGCTGCCATTGACGATGCCGAAGCGTTCTATAGCCTGTATGTTGATATAACAACCCGAGCTATTGATATGTACACAAAAGCTGGACGGAAAAAATTTGCGCTGCGGTTGCACGGAAGTCTCGCCGCTCTCGATTTGTAAGGTCCTCTGACCTTGCTCATAGCCCCTCTAACCAAATCTCTAGGCATCGTGGCCAGTATGAAACCGCCCTGTCCATCTACACCTCTCTCCCCGCTCACTATGCACCGCACATGTGGACCTCCCTCGAGTCCTTCATGCTTTCTAGGGCCCTAGACGCCCATGCTGATTTCCAACAGGAGAAAGACACAGAATGGATCCATATTCTGCTTTCATTCCTCAAATCGTACATCGAAAATCTTGGCTCGGAATTGCTCATGCACGAAGATGATAAAGTTGAGTATATCACAAAACTTGTGGACAACTTGCGCCAGGCCGCTTCGAAGCTTGAAACAGGTAGGTTAGCATACCGTTTCTATTTGAAGTGACGATTTCATTTAGTTTTCTTAGATTTGGCACATCCTGACCACCCTGCCGTATCACTGCAGGTATCATCGAATGCTCGAATAGCAGAAACAAGAGATGGCTGTTTCTTGGATGTCACAGTTCACAACCACCTTCCCTGTGTTAGTTTGGCTTGATTCCTATCCCTTTTTATTGAGTCCTACGATTTCATTGTGTTTCAGACTTTTCATGCGGACAAGATCTGTGCTACCCTTTTTGGGCGGGACTCCGAACGGTGTACATTCTCTGTCG
Organism: Sphagnurus paluster; assembly: GCA_018282025.1. Taxonomy (NCBI): domain Eukaryota; kingdom Fungi; phylum Basidiomycota; class Agaricomycetes; order Agaricales; family Lyophyllaceae; genus Sphagnurus; species Sphagnurus paluster. The sequence goes on from JABCKI010005719.1 coordinate 20,846, forward strand.
CTGTGCAAAATATACCTTCGGGAAAGTCTGAACTAACCTTATTTTGCCCTGTATGTTGCTTTTAGCTCTCCCTCCATATGTACTGATTTCCGCCACAGGTCCTAGCGGCCGCTACCTACATTCTTGAGTCTAGTGAGCTACGAGTAGCCAAGTTGCGGTTCCAATGGACATATTGGAAGTCTTCGACTTCGAAACTGTCTTCAACACTACTCAAAGATATGCCAGTCCTTGTGCACGTGCCGAAGGATCTTCTTGCTTTGGATGTGCAGCTGAGCCAACCCAATCGGAGTGCGCATTCTGATTTCTTTATTCATCCAGACTAATGGATCATATGTCCAGTTGAGCTTGGCGAGCCCCCGACGCTCCTGGTTGCCATATCATCAGGGAGGAACCATATTATGAGGGCCTCAGTAAAACTTTCATCCTCAGGCGTAACCTTCCGACCTCAAGAAGCTTATTACAGCGGAGGCAGGTTTCTTGTTAAAAACTTCTTGACAAAAATTGACAGAATCAAAAGAAAAGCGTTCCCAACCCCTGAATATCGTGGATAATGTCGTGATCCTTGAGGATATCTCTCTAGACACAATAGTATCTTTCATGGTCCCGCACTCAGATACTTCAGCGTTTCAGGCGATGGTATAATTAGTGACTTATGATTTGACACTAAGGACTCATTTAGTGTCAGAAAATTGTCGCAGAGGTGGAATATACCACGAAACCCGAACCCTCCCTTTCACGGAGGATGCGGGTGACACGAGTCGTCCTCACAGCTCTCCCTATATCGGTTAATGTGGAGGACTTTTTCCGGGGAAAACGGTTTGCACATTTCTCTCATCAACTCAGCGTGACTAATGTGATTTTTACCCCTTCACAGACTGTTTTCAAAGTTTACAATATCCACCACGAGCCATCAACATGTGAGAATATTGGCTGCGCATTTGACGGCGGAAGAAAGTGTGGATGGTGTGAAGATCGTTTCCTGTGTAACAAAAAACCGCGGTGTATTAGTAAGTCTCCATGAAGACTATACTTAATCATCTAAGATGTTGTGATTATCAATAGACGGTTACGCCAGCCCAACCAGCGAATTTTCTCTTCCACATTGACTCTGCCCACGGTCCAGGTCAGTTTAACCTTTCATTGATAGTTACATCGTCGAGCTCAATACCCATCCAAATAGTGCGCGATCCCCTCACTCTGCTTATACGCTATCGAATGCTCCGTGAAGGTATCGAATGTTTGTTGTGAAACTCAAAATTGAAATTGATCGACAAGCTTTTTTCAGAGGTCGAATCCGTCATAGAAGACGTTGTGGCACAAGTCCTACGAGATTCATCTTCGGCACATAATCACCGCGTCACGATCGTCGATAAACTGGTCGAGGCACTGGAACATGATGCAGCATGGGTAGACCTGTATGGGATTACTGGAGAGCTTCACGTCCCTGTAACACCTCAAACTGATACGGATGAGGCACTATCCCAACTAATTAAAAAATCCATGGAGGTTTGTTTGTTCGCGTCTTTTTTTTTTGATAATCTCACAGTCCCCAGTTGCTCCAAGAACACAAGCACCCTTTCCCGCCTACAGGCAATTGGAGGGAAATCAAAATCCCAGTCGATGTCCCAACTATGAACGTGCGTAAACTTATTCGCTAATTTTTATCTATCTTATGAATCGCTGCTCCAGATCGTCGCGGCTGCCGCGGTTCGCATCCTAGCTACCCCCTTCAGTGATATTGACTTGTCAAATCAAGAAGCCTTGCCACTTTATGCTGGACAGCCCATATCCGCGAGGCTGACCATAAACACCTCTTTCCACTGGGGCTCAAGCGTAGGTGACAAGGAGCGCCGATACGTGCTACGGTATGACGTAGAGGAGATGGTCCGTGATTGGCTTGTGAGTGGGCCAAAACGTGGGGACTTCGCCGCCATGGTGAGTGGAAACGCTCATCAAGTTCCAAGCACATAACCACTTATGTATCCTTCTATTTAGGACGGCGCGACACATGATGTACCCATCACGCTAATAGCCCTTCACCATGGGGAGCTCAGGCTGCCAAATGTGGTGGTGACTGCACTGCCAGTGGCAGGAGAGTTGACTATGGGCTCGATGGCGATACCAAGTATAGAGACATATCAACTCCACGGGGCGGAGACGGTGCTAGTGCTACCGCGTGGCGGGAGAACTACGTTTGTTGTTGGAATGGGATCGTATAATTAGTTTGTTTATCCGTGAGTGTACTCTTCAAGTAACGACGTGAGGCTAAAATGTAGACCTTTTGTAGCTGTTTGCCTTATATTATTAAGTCTCTGTATTTCTTTTTGTTGATCTCCGCTCTATTTCGACACATTTGCTTCATGCTGGTACTATGCCAAGTGCAACACACAAAAAAAAAGATTGAGAAATTTAAATTTAAAAAGCGTCACCTGAGCGATTCGAACACTCGCGTGCAAAGCACAACCGCTAGAATGCTGAATAGCAGGCGATCCCGTTAACCACTCCGGCAAAGTGACTGCGCACACGTCTGGCTTGATGCTCATCCAGTAAGTTTAGATGCCAAATGGGCACCATGTTACAATTTCGAGCTCCGATCGTGCTCTACCGAAAAAAAGTTGGTTCGTTAAACATTACCTCGAGCACTCTTGAACACGAACAGAAGATGGATGATCAGGGATGATCTATTTCATAGCACCGGAATTAAGCGTCACGAAGGCGAGCTCGAGTCACTTTGCCGGAGTGGTTAACGGGATCGCCTGCTATCCAGCATTCTAGCGGTTGTGCTTTGCACGCGAGTGTTCGAATCGCTCAGGTGACGCGCTTTTTTACTCTGGATGGCAACGACTATCATCGCTCAAAGCATTTTTAATTTAGAAGTATATATTTGGTGATTTGCTAGAATTTTTAATAACATATGCTACGATTAGAGACAGTGTTCGTTTCAGAGCCACAGAGTATCACGTGGTGCTATCAATAGCAATAGAAAGGTACGAGCGAGGTCTGCCTTCTTAAAATATCCTTCCCATTCTCAGCTAAGTTATCATACACATTTTTACCTCCGCGGTCACTTTGCCGGAGTGGCTAACGGGATCGCCTGCTACCTTAGCATTCCAGCGGTTGTGCTTTGCACGCGAGTGTTCGAATCGCTCAGGTGACGCGTTTTTGTCCCCTGCCCGGATAGCACTCCCACCGCCATTTCTTTTTGTACACGCCGAGTACGAACAATTTTTTAAGTATTCATGACCAATTTCAATGGTACAAGAATCAATCACCGTCGATCATACCCAGAAGAGAATCTTCAGAGGGACTGACGCGAGTGGAAAGCTGATGATGGTGCCCACTGGTCAGAGTTGGGGGACATGAAAAAGGAATAGGATGTACCCAGTGACAGAGAAGCTCAAGGACTTTCCTGACATCCTCTTCGAGATTCTCGTCCTGCCGGACATCAATATAACGTCCTTCATACACAATCTGCTGACTGCCCTCCTTGGACAATATGCAAAACATCCAATGTTCGCCGTTCGAGAGGCAATATCGTACAGTTGATTTCCTGTCAAAAATGACTTATTCTCATTAATTGACAAGAATATTATATTAGACTCACCGGCCACTTGCGGCTGCTGCAGCGGCGTGACCCGCAGCTTCGAATCGATATTTTGAGAATGTCCCTGCCTCGTCGTCCAATCTCCTTGCTTCGCATATCAAGCAAAAATTTGGTGTTGCTTTCAAAATTCCTGGGCGGTAACAGTATTGTATTTGCATGTCTGAGAGTTCAGTTTCAGTGTTTGACCAATAATTTGGAATTTAAACCACGCACCAGGTTCAGCAGAATCGTAACATGGTTTGTAGCAGATGTAGTCCATACATCCCGAGAGGAAGAACTGAGCTTTTGTAACGGGATTTTCAACTAGGACAGCATTTCTTGGTTCAAACTCCAATGCATGGTCGACAGCAACTGATGGCAAGCTGGTCCTTTTGTTGCAAATGTTGATGGCGACTACGAGGATGGCTTCGAGTATCATCCGCCTTGCACTCCCCTATTGTTCGAGTTTAAAATCATGAAAATTGCGGTAGACGACTCGTATCAGGTCACCTGATTCCCGAAATCGTGGTGGACGCAAGAAATCGTCGAGCACAAACTGTCCAGTTCTGTGTCGCCTATGGCTGAAACTAACATCCTGGTTTCGAGTTCGGCTCTATTGATGACGAGCTTCTTCCAGAGAATTCCCATTTTCGGGAAATCTTCCGAAACTAGATTCGAAAATGTACGTTTCTGTGCCAGCGTACAGTAGATTATTGAGTATTTGATTGAAGAAGAGGAGCCCGGGCCTGGGAGGTCGGACTAGCGGGCGCGCTAACCTGTGGTTCGATGCTCAGTATTCTTTCGAGCTCCTGGAGCTGCTCGTTTATGCAGAGGATTTTTCGCTCATTTTCAGCTGGCAGTTCCTCAATCGCGGCTAGGATTTCGGCCATTCTGTGTCGAGCGCGTTCAACCTGAGATTCACTGTGTGTCCTTATTCCTTTGTCATCGCCACGCTTTCTTTTGCGCAAGTTTTTGGGAGGCATATCGGCACTGCTCAGGTTTGAGCTATGCTTACTCCATGAGAATAGTCCGAGCTTTGTGTACTCAGCTGTGGCGTCACGATTACGTCATATGAGAAATCTGGAACCCTACGACACTCATCCCGATTAAATATTTTTGGAAGAAAGCTAAATCCATCTCCAAATCTCTACAAAAAAGAGACTGAAATGTCAAGTCCGACAAAAAAGTCGAAAAAGAGCCAAAAGCAACGACCCGAGTCTAACCCTCCCCAAAATGCAGCGACCATGACTCCGAGCCAAACCGAGCGCGCCCGAAAACGAGTGGTTAAGCTACGCTCAGAGCTCAAAGCGGTTTACCCAGCATCCGGAAGGAAGAGGATGCGTCTGGAAGCGCAGCTGGACGAGCTCCGGGAGACGTTCGGCATTGCGCCACAGGAAAAACCGAAGGTCCTTGCGTCTTTCTGCTCCCCAACATCTCTCGCTCAACCTAATTTTTAACTGAAAAATAGAAAATTTTAGTCTCTGATCTGGGCATCATGGATCTCTTGGGAATGGGGATTCAGCACAGGAAGGTCATCTTCAGTCTCGAGAAAGACCAACAAGACACCTCTGGGACGCGCGCGCCAGTCATCAATGAAGCAGAACTGCAGACCTTGTGCTCGAAGATTACTTGCATCCGCCAAAATTTTACGAGTGAGGTACGCTGGGCTGAGATCGGCTACAATTTGAGCTGGGATGGTTATTCGGCGCTGTTACACAGGACAAGGTGCGGAACATGACATTCGAAGCCATCTTCACGGCGGCCACCAAGATTTTCCATGAAAGCGCGACCGTGCCTTGCGTAGCTGTCACCGATGGACTGGAGTTCGGGATAGACGAGGCCATGATGATCGAAGACCCCGTCACAAGAACCCAGTATTTCCTCTCGGGACGCATCAACTATCTCTGCTGTACCTTTGAATCCGCCAGCCAACACGGTACGTGGCTTAGTAAAATGCGCAAAATCTCTCGAAATCAGAACTGAAATTGAAATTTAACTCGCTGTACGCCAGCAGACAAGATGCTCCGAGTCGGATCGCGCTGCCAGCGCCTGCGTGAAGTGCTGGAAAACGCACAGAGCGCGTGCGTAGTGGTCGAAGCGAAGCAATCGGATGCAGGCAAGTCTCTCGTCGACTATACCCGCGAGGCGGTCGGCCAGGCTGTGGCCGTCGCCGCAAGCCGTAGGTGAGCCAACACGGTCACCACCGTAACATTTTCGTAAAAACCACACAGCAAAGTACACCACTCACTGGATTGCTAGTACCCGCTCGGCCGTCCGCTACTGCACGTCGGACGGCAAATCCTGGCAGTTCGGTGTCCTGTGCTGGCGGGGCGCGCGGCAGGTCATGCACGAGGGGCGTTTCCTGCCCGTGGGGTACTACGACCGTGATCTCGCGAAGAATGTGAGGATTATCGTTGACATCCTGTGCCACTGGGTACGTACGCGATTGTATTTTGCGCGCACACCGACGAGTGGCTGACATTGCATTTTTACATGTACGTTGGCATACGATACCCTCGCTAGCTTGTGGCGGGTACCGATCCCGCTGAAGACCATTTTTGTAGCCTTGTCGATATTGAATAGTGCAAATTCGAAGTGGCATTTCATCATTTTCCATCTACGATACTGCGGTTGTAACGATTTAGAGTGCTTAAATAAGAAGGTTTGCGATATGTATATCTCAATTTTATTAAATGAAATGGCGGTACAAGAATGACAATAACTTTCAACGAGGGAACAACTCAGGTGGCGCACGCTCGACTTGAAGATTTAAATGAGCCTCCCACCCAGGGACGCCAATGCGCCGCCGCATTGAGCATACTAACGGCGTCTCTTGGCGCTTCCTTGATCACTGGCTTCAGTTCTTCAGTGCCCTGTCAGTGTTGGCGGCTAGTGCTTGCCAGTGGTCAGTCAGTCAGTCAGAGTATAACCTCCAAATCCTACTTGCCACAATATATGTCTGCCAGCCCCTGAAAATGTATTAATTTGGGCAATGTACTACAATTGAAAATTCAGAGGTGCTCACCTGTGCTAGCTCATTGTCAATCTGAAAAGTGCACTCAGAGAATCTACCCCAGTAAACCTAACTGGATTCCTGTGCACAGTCAATTCAAAACTTGGAGAGGTCCATAGTCAACGAGCGGGATGGTTGAACATATTTTAGTATTTATAGTCTATGTCGTGCACGATGCAGACGTAGTAGTTGGATACATATTTGATACATACTGTAGTTGTTTCTAGTTTCGTTCTTGCTCCTCTTTCCTCTCTTTACATAAGAATTGGTACCACTACGCAGCAGCAGGTGCCTGGTTCTGGGCCTTTGCCTCCTCCTCGATAAACTCGCGGATATACGTGACGAGCTGGTCCGTCCACTCCTCCGTGACGGCATTATACAGCGACACGCGTATACCGCCGACCGAGCTATCCAAAAAACCCATTAAGCACAACCACCCTATACGAAAGAAAAAGAAAAAGCACACACCGATGCCCCTTGAGCCCCTTCATCCCGCGCTCCTCCGCGCCCTTCAAGAACCGCGCCTCCGCCCCCTCCCCGCTCACGCCAAAAACGACATTCATCCAGCTCCCCTCGCCCTCTCTCACTTTCGGCACCAACACCCCGCGCGCCGCACCCTCCCTTAGCACCCCATACACTTTCTGCATCTTCCGCCGATTCACCTGCTCATAGTACGCAACCCCACCCAAGGCCTTGCTCCGCTTCAGCACCAACCCGGAGATATACACCGCCAACACGCTGGGCGTGTTCGGCATCGAGTCGTTCGCGGCAAACGGTTTGTACGCAAGCGAGATGGGCACGGGTACATGTGTGCCCCCGAGGCGCGCGGCGGCGTCGACGTCGACGATGCAGTCCTTGCGCACGATGACGACCGTCGCGCCGGCGGGACCGAGGTTCTTCTGCACGCCGGCGTAGATGATCGCGTGGTCCGCGAGGCGCGGGATCGGGCGGCTCATGAACGACGAGGAGTAGTCGCCCACGAGCGGGAGCAGCGTGCCCTCAGTGGACGGGAGGAGGTGAAACGGGAACGACGTCGGCGTCCCTTCGACGCCGGCGAACTGCGTCCCGGACACGGTCTCGTTCTCGCAGTAGTAGATGAGCACCGGGTCGCGCGAGAACGTGTACGCCGCGTGCGGGGGGAGCCCGTCGAACGACTTCCCGTCCGCCGCGTGTGCGCGCGAGTCGGCGGCGACGTGCACCGTCGCGGCGCCGTGTGCGAGGAGGCGCGTGGCCTCGGCGTGGGCGGCCTTGGACCAGGAGCCCGTGAGGACGTAGTCGAGGACGCGTTCCGTGTCCGGGAGCTCTGGGTGGAGGAGTCGGTGCCGGGCGAGCATGTTGAGTACGACGGCGGAGAACTGGGCTGTGCCGCCGCCCTGCATGAAGAGGATGTCGTGGGTGGGCGGGACGGCGAGCTGGTCGCGGATGAGCGTGGCGGTGGCTTTGATGTAGGCGTCGAACTCTTTGGAGCGGTGTGAGATCTCGGCGATGCCGATGCCGGTGTTTTCGAAGTTGAGCAGGCCTTGGGCGGCTTCGAGCAGGACGGACTCGGGGAGCGCGGAGGGGCCGGCGCCGAAGTTGGCGATGCGGGTGTCGGGCATGCTAGTGGTGGTAGATAATTGTAGGGTTTACTGATCTTTAATGTGGTTATAAAGCAGATGCAAGGCGGACTCCTTGGTGGAGGTGGAGGGTGTGTGGAGGCGGGAACACCAGGTGGAGTCTGATATCCACAGCCAATTCGAGTCACTGATCAAATTTTGACTCACGGACTTGAGCACGACATCGAGTACACAGTTGGTTGATTTCATAGATTTACAGATCGGAATCGATATACAGGGCTGCGAAGCAGGGAGAGACGAGGCCCAGGGGGGGATAACTACAATCAGCATGGCAGATCAGGGTAGTAACTACTGTCCATGTCGTAAGTGAGTAAAAGCGCGTGAAAAGAGCGTGGGTATTGAGAAAGAGGAAATCATGAAAGCAGGGAGCGGGGCGGCAGCGTTAGGCTGCGGTGGTATCGAGAAAAAAAAGTACAGGTGAAAAAAAGGACGGGGTGTGCATACACGTAGGACGAGAGGACAGATCTACTGATGCAACTGCTGATAAGAGGAGAAATAAATGAAGAGGCAGATGTAGAGAACACCGGGAGACGTTGGGTGGAGATACGAGGAAAGATCGTGCATGATAAATCATATCGCTGAGGGGACGGAACTGGCGGAAGATTGCGATGGGGTCATATGAGAAGGATGCGATGATGCTGGTTGAGATGAGATAAGATCAGGCGCCACGAGAGTGAAAAAAAGCATTGACAGGGGCGAGGGCGCGAAAGCAAAGTTGGTGGTGCTGTGCTGGAGCTAGCGTATGCTAGCCTGATGCGATGATGGGACTGCGACAGTTGCGGAAAATCGAAAGCAGAGGTAATCGGATCGCGGTCAGTGGTGGAGCATGGAGAGCGGGGGAGTAAAAGTACAGCGGTCTGGGTCGTCGGCGCGCGAATCGCAGAGAACCGGCATGAGGTGGTGGAACAGGACACGAGAATGGGCAAAACGCGGGCGTGGTGTGTGTGGGCGGGAGATGTCGCTCGAGGCGGGTGGGGGAGGGACAGGGGGCTGGGTGTCGCGGAGCGGGGTGTGGGGTCTGTGGAGTGATGGGGGCGGGAAGAGTTGGTTGGAGCGGGAGTGGGACCTGAGTCTCCTTGGGGAGGGCGATATTGTGCAGGATGGTGTCGCAGGGGGGATGGGGAGTTGGGAGAGGTCGGCAATGTCGCAGAGGTCGAGGCGCGTTGGGGGAGCGTCGAGGGCGGATATCCAGGGAAGGCGGTCAAAGGGGTGTTCTGGAACACGGGACGAGCGGCGGCGGGTGTGGGAAGAGGAAGAGGAGGAAGCGTAGGGTTTGGAGCGGCGTCGTGGGGTGGGAGATCGTGGAATCTGGAAGCGGGGTGAGGACGGACAAGATGCGTGTGGGTGTGAACTGAGGGGTGGAGCCAGCTCGATGGGGGACATGAGGCGGGATGTCGACGCAGCAGGGTGCATTGGCGCCTTGGGTTTCTGGGGCAACTCGGCAAAAAGTGCTGTGCCGGGTTGCTGGTGTGGGCTCACCTTGGGCAGCTCTGGACGAGCGAGACGCGGACGGGGAGCAGAGAAGACGGCGGGCATGGTGTGGGCTGCACAACAACAATGGAGAGGGACGGTTTATAACGAAGGGCGCATAGTCGAGAGGAGGTCAGCAAGAGACCGTCAATCCGCTCGGCCCCATCTCCGATCACGTCCATCCGGCCTTTTCCCGTCCAGTCTCAGACACCCGGCATGCATGTCTCCCCAGCTCACACACTCACACAATAAGTAAGAGTCGTCCTTTCTATTCGTTGCAGTAATAAACAGAGACAATGATGATGGTACAGTGCAAGTTGGTAGTGATATTTTTTTGAGACGAGACGAGCCCCGCCCCCTAGTCGATCTCCTCCATCGCAGACGTCGCTGCCGCCTCTGCCGGCGCAGGCGCACTGGTGCTCGCCTCGGCCTCGTCCTCAGACTCTTCCTCATCCACATCAAGTCCAAGCCTACAACACAAAACAAGTTCATCAGTGTCAACCTCACAAGCACAAGCACGCGACACGTACGCAATCATGCGGTTGATCCGCTTCGCAAACGATGTCGGCTCGTCAAGCACAAAGCCCGACGTCAGCAGCGCCGTCTCAAACAGCAGGTACGTCAGGTCCCGCACGGACTTGTCCGCCTTGTCCTCCGCGACCTTGCGCTTCAGCTCCTTGATGATCGCGTTCTTCGGGTTCAGCTCCAGCGTCTTCTTTGACGCCATGTACGACGACATCGACGAGTCACGCAGCGCCTGCGCCTTCATGATACGCTCCTACAAATCACAGCCCACGCGTCAGTTCATGCGACGAAAATAGAACAAACGACCAGGAACACGAACCATGTTGGACGACCAGCCGAACTGGCCAGTGACGAGCACGCACGGCGAGTCGACGATACGGTTCGAGATCACGACCTTCTCGACCTTGTCGCCGAGCGCGTCCTTGACGACCGTGCACAGGTCCGCAAACCCCGTCACCTCCGCCTCCCGCGCCGCCTTTTCCTCTTCCGTCTCCTCGAGCTCGAGGCCCTCCTTCGACACACACACGAGCTTCTTGCCCTCGAACTCCTTGAGCTGCGTGATCGCGTACTCGTCGATCGGGTCCACGAGCAGCAGCACCTCGAAGCCCTTTTGCTTCAGCACCTCTAGGAACGGAGAGTCCCGTGTTGCCGCGAGCGACTCGCCGGTGAGGTAGTAGATTGACTTTTGCACCTCGGGCATGCGCGTGATGTAGTCTGTACGTAGACACACGTCAGTGAATTCAATATAGTCTCAACCGCCCGACGCACCCTTGAGCGACACCTGCTCGTCGGTCGACTTGGTCGAGAAGAAGCGCAAGAACTCGGCGAGCTTCGACCGGTTCTGCGCGTCCTCGTGGATACCAAGCTTGAGGTTCTTCCCAAACGCCTCGTAGAACTTGGCAAAGTTGTCCTTGTCCTCCGCGATCTCGCTGATCAGGTCCATGCACTTCTTCACGATGTTCTTGCGGATGACCTTGAGGATCTTGTTCTGCTGCAGCGTCTCGCGCGAGATGTTCAGCGGCAGGTCTTCAGAGTCGACGATGCCCTTGACGAAGTTGAGGTACTCGGGGATCAGGTCCTCACAGTCGTCCATGATGAACACACGGCGGACGTAGAGCTTGATGTTGTTGCGCTTCTTCTTGGACTCGAAGAGGTCGAATGGCGCGCTGTCCCCCACTTCAGTATGCATTTTATATCCAGGTCGCGCGCAACTCACCGCTTAGGAATGAAGAGGATGGCCTTGAACTCGAGCTGACCCTCGACGGAAAAGTGCTTCACGGCAAGGTGGTCCTCCCAGTCGTTGGTCAGGCTCTTGTAGAACGACGCGTACTCTTCGGTCGTGATGTCGTTGGGGTTGCGTGTCCAGATGGGCTTGGTCTTGTTCAGCTCCTCGTTGGTCGTCTCCTGCTCCTTGATCTTCTTGGTCTTCTTGTCTTTAGGCTTCTCGTCCTCGTCTTCGACCTCCTCGATCTTGGGCTTCTCCTCGCCCTCGACCTCCTCCTCAGCCTCGTCATCCTCGACCTCCTACAAAAAAACACATTCAGCACCGCACAAGCCCACGAGAAACAACACAAAGTACCTTCTCGACCTCCTTGGTCACCGCCAGCTGAATAGGGTACGAGATAAACTCCGAGTGCTTCTTCACAATCTCCTTGATCTTCTTCTCCTCGATATACTCGAGCTGGTCCTCCTTGAGGTACAGGCGGATCTCCGTCCCGCGCCCGAGCGGCGGGTTCACCGTGTCCGGCGTGATCGTGAACGTGCCGCCCGCCGCGGACTCCCAGATGTACTGCTCGTCGTCGTTGTGCTTCGAGATCACCTGCACGCGCTCCGCGACGAGGTACGCAGAGTAGAAGCCGACACCGAACTGCCCGATCATCGAGATGTCCGCGCCGGAGCTCAGCGCCTCCATGAAGCCCTACATCATCAACGTCAGATCACGCCCGGGCGCGTGGTGGAGACGTGAACAGCGTACCTTGGTGCCGGACTTGGCGATCGTGCCGAGGTTGTTCACCATGTCCGCCTTGGTCATGCCGACGCCCGTATCGCGGATCGACAGGATCTTGTTCTCCTTGTCGGGCACGATGCGGATGTAGAGCTCCTTTTCCGCATCGAGCGCCGTCGGGTCCGTCAGCGACGCATAGCGGATCTTGTCGAGCGCATCGGAACCGTTCGAGATCAGCTCGCGCAGGAAGATCTCCTTGTTCGAGTAGAAGGTGTCTGTCGGGCACTTTGTTAGATCGTGTGGTGTGGGACGCTGCGGGTGGACGACGTACTGATGATCAGGTCCAAGAGCTGGCTGATCTCGGCCTGGAATCCAAAGCTTTCAGTCGCCATTGCGTCTGGTATATGGATAGTCAGGATCGCGCAGTGATACGACACCGCTTCAGGCGACTCACGATTTTAGTAAAGGGTGGTTAGGGAGATTAGAGGAAAAAGATGATCTTGAGGGGGCGAGGCGCGCGAAGCAGTTTTTATGTATGCCAAAAATTTCGTTCTCGAAGAATCTTGCCTTTTTGGGACGCTGTGGCGGATAGGTGTGGAAGCTTCGAGAACGATGCCGTACGCGTCACGTTCGAGCGGCGACGCGCTTCGGTCCCACGGACTTTCCACAGCTGTTTGGCTTTTACAGCTTTTTCGTCAGCGTGTTCTGCGTGGTGATTATCTGTGTTCATCGATGTCTATCAGTTCTTTTTAATCCTGGAGAGAACATGTTCAAGCCCTGACGCGTGTCCTATCAAGTGACCGCGGTTTCCGGTCTGCATGGCGAAAGATCCATGTGCACTCGATTGCAAGTCGTTCTGCGTCGGGCAAGCATCTCTCCAAGAACTGGTGGACTGTCAGCGTATCTCACACACGTCCTGACGGGCGGACCGATCTGTGCACACTGTTAAGAACGTCCTAAGCCCACCTTCTGTGGTTGTACTGCGCAGCCAGTTATGGCGTGCTCTGATGTTCCATTTCTCCAGCCCATGACGCGCGGCATCCCCTGCTAGCCACGGTGCTGCAAATTCCCCAGCCCTCAGAGTCGTACCCCACAGTCATCCCTAAAACCAGCAGTGCGATGTAAGCTCAGGCTCAACGGGGCAGTAGCGATCCAAAAACTAGTCGCATCCAGCTGCAGACCACCCCAAATGTCGTGGCGCGCATGTATAAGACCCTACTCCGCCCTAATGTTACTAAAAATTTAACTCGACCCCGTACTCATCCAAACCCACTCTGCGCGCACAATGTCCTCTGGCAAGTCCAGCACGGTCGGCATCATAGGCGCCGGCGCAGCGGGCCTTGTCACCGCACAAGTTCTCTTCAAAGACGGCTTCGACGTGCAGCTCCTCACGCGCGACAAGTCCCCGGGCGGCATGTGGGCGCGCTAACACATCTACCCCGGCCTCAGCATCGACAAGTGCGTATCATCCATGTCCCAGACCCTGTTCCTGTGTGCTCACCACCAACGCGCCCTACAGCGTCCATGGCGAGTTCAGGTTCTCCGCCCCCGTCGAAGGCGGCAGAGACCGGCGGGCGTCTGACTGGCGAGGATATGTGTGTGTATATGGAGAACTTTGCGTGCACCTTCTTGGAGGGCAAGATCCGCTTCTCGACGCTCGTCAAAGGGATCCGCCGCGCGCCCAGTGGCGGATGGTTAGTCACCGTCAAGGATCTCCTCGGGAGGCATGAGGCGCAAGTGTTGGAGTTCGATCGCATCGTCTTGTGAACAGGGGTGCGTGCGTCGCGCCGTTTTACGTGTCATTATATTGAAAACACTCAATTGTTCACTAGGGATGCAGTAATCCAAAAATACCGGAGCACTTGTCGCCTACGACCGCGGAGAAGGCGCGGTTTCGTGGTTTGGTGTTCCACTCGACATACTTCCAGGAACGCCTGGATGGTGTGCTCGAGAGAACAAAAACGGGAGGTCAAGATGCGACGGAGCAGGATGCTTCGGTCGTGGTCGTGGGAGGGGGAAAGTCCGCCCAGGAGTACGTTTATTAATTCTTCTTGGTAAAGGAACGTGTCCCTCATCTGGAGCATCATTTTAACTTGCAGCGTGGCGGCGTATCTCGCAAACGCTGGACGCAAGGTCACTGTCGTGTTTGAAACTACCGACGCGATGCTTGCAGGGCCATCTCCACTCCCTGACGAGCTCCATGCGTCACTCGCCCCTAACCACCAATCCTCTTCCCTGACTCATTCTGCCTGGGTCCAACTCGACACATACTCAATACCAAAAGACTCGCCCCTGCGTAACGCCCATTCCTTGTTTTGGGGCATCCGGACAAACGACGAGGGGGTGTAATGCGCGAACAGTTTCTACGGCCTTGTTGGCTCGGGCCATATACAGCTGGCCGCGCCTGCGCGTGCCCAAGGCTTCTCGGACGACGGTCGCTCGCTGATCCTCAACGCTGGGCAAACTCTGCCTGCGGACGTGGTCGTCCTCGCGACAGGGTACCAGTCGTCCTGGAAGGGGATTTTCGATGGTGCGTATTGGTCGTTTCTCTGGTCAACCAGAGACATTAACTCTGGCATCCTTTTCCAGACGAGACTGTTGCGGACCTAGGGCTCGCAAGACATGCGCCTCCTAGTAGTAGTAAAACTGTAGACGAGTGGGACTACATGTCCCTCTCTGACCCGCCCCCTTGTCAACTGGAGAGCGACCACTGGTCCAGCTCGATTTACCGGGGCCTCGTGCCAGCCAAAAACCTGGACAAACGGGGTTTTGCGGTCAATGGCGCAGTCGTGCGTTGTTTCAATCCCACTACCCGCTTTTTAGTGTGCTCATTCTTAATCGTGTTTGAAGTTCACTACGAACAACGGGTACGGGTACGAGGTGTCTGCGCACTGGATATCCGCATACTTTCTCGGGGGCAAGATGCGCCTGCCCTCGTCAGCAGAAGAGGCGCTCGTGCACACGGAGCGCAACTCCGCATGGATGCACAAGCGGTACCCTGGCATGCTGACGTGGGTCAACGAGAGCTACAGCAGCAACCTCGCTTTCTGGTCGTACGTCGCAACCTGTCTGTGTTCTGGTATCAATGAACACTCTCGGGTTTGCTTTTAGATGGCCTCAACTCATGGACGAATTGTTGGAAGATATGTATCTGCCGAGTTTCCGCAGTGGTGAAAATTGGTTCACGTGGCCTTTTAAAGTCATTGATCTGGGGGAAATTGTCAACCTTGGGGAGCAGCGTCGGTTACAGAGGCTAGGGGCTCTATTATACAACTGGCGACGGCGCAGGTCTTGGGTTTATCAAATTTTACATTCATCAAGCTAGGAGTGTAATAAAGTATGACGAGGTTGAAAAATGCCGAGTTGGTGCCCTTGAAGATCGCTTGTGGTTTTGTGGGTGAGTGTAAGAAATAATGAAGGTCCTCATTGCCATCGTATTGTCGAAGAATATAATGAGCCAAGAAGCACTTGTTGAAAGAATGCAGAGCGATGAAGATATGCAACTACTGTCGTTCAGTGAAGCATCGGTCCTGGATGGTCTATATGGTATCATAAAATTTAAATTACCCGCACATTACATATTGTAGTACACAAACATACGCCACACTTCCATAGTACAAGCGGATACTCACATAACGTAATTAGATGATTCTCTACTTGGGTTCTAGAGTATAGCAGAACTATTCAGTGTCACCTCAGCCGTAAAAATGTAAGGCAAGTATTGTTGACAGAGCAATCTCGAGCCGTGTGGCGCCACCACTATAATGGGCAACTGCCTGGTAGACCTTCGAGCTGGCTAGTATGATCAGTCCCTTCTAGATGCTTAGGTTTGCTCATATCTTTAGGGATAGCTGGTAGCACAAGAGATGTCAACAGGAATAGTGGCGAAAATCTTGGTGAAGACTGACACTTTCCATGTGATCCACAATTCTGCCCTGCCACATGGATATCACAGTTGTGCTTGACGACTATCGCCTTTCCCCTATTCCGTGTGACGCTCTGCACGAGACGCACCGCCTCCTTGCGCTGCCAGTCGCTGTGTTTATCTGGCCAATGTATTGGGCGACTCGAGCCACCTTTTCCCTCTTCACGGACCACTGCTGGTCGGAGTGGAAGGGGCTCATTGGGGTAGGCTAGTCAAGTTATAAATTCAGAGTAAGAATTATGAGATCAGGATGACGCTAACGGTTAGAGAGAATGCGATGTAAGACCAGGGGGGGCTGTTTAACATCGGAGGAAGGATTCATTTCTTCGTTGTCCATCTTCGCGGGAAGCTCTTGGGTAGGAATGCCACCTAGCTTGGACATTGCAGCGAGATAATTGAGGTGTATGGCAATAAGAGAGGGTAGAATAGTTTGGGCAGGTAGAAGTCTAATTCTTATACGGGCCAATGACGTCACATAGGGCGGTTCTGGAACTGGCTGGGCCCAATTTCGTGTCAGGAGTATCATAGCAATCCATTACATTACCGCGTATCTAAATTTCCAAAAAAAATATTCAACCCTACTTGCCTGCCGCACGGCTGAGGGTGACCAGCCCACGAATCCGCTCTCGCCACCCATCCGCATAAAGGAATCGGATAAGCCCAGTGGAAAACTCCCTGAAGACAAACGGTGAGTGGACGAGGCTGCTTATACAATGCAGAGGACCTACCAGCTCTGTGACATTGACCGTATAGGATAGTCCAGTACTTTCGGGATGGCGGTCTGGATGAGCGAGGGCCAGCGGTCGACCATGATCGCCTTGACGTTTGTTAGGGAACGAAGGCCTTCAGGACCACCTTTACAGAGTGACGGAGAACAGGGTCAGGGTCATTGTTAGGCAGAAGCAGGTTGACGCACCAAACCTCCCGTAACCGCTAAACTTGTAACCACCGAATGGTAGGTCCTGGCTGTAGGCTATCATGAGCGGTGTTCATATATCTAGGGATGTCTTGCTACTTACTTGACCTAAATATGAAATTAGTAACCGTCATCAACGCAGAATTCGAGAGTGCGCGTACATAGAATACTCCAAAATCGTTGATCGAGACCATGCCACATTCGAGTTCTTTCGCAACTTTCAGGGCTTCGCGCTGGTCGGGTCCAAATACACTGGCTCCCAGTCCATATCGTGTTCCATTTGCGATTTCGATAGCCTTTGCGACAGTATCATAGGGCATCAACAAAGCGATGGGCGCGAAGACTAAAACAACATCAAGTCAGTACTTGGTCAACCACTGGGTTTAACATTATCGAAATACGTACATTCTAGCTGTGAGATCTCCATTGAAGTATCGACAGGTCCGACGAGCGTGGGCGTAAAGTACGCGCCGTTTTTCAAGTAACCGTGACTGTAAGTGACACCGCCCTCCACATTGGCACCGTCCTCCTCTGCATCACGGATGATTCGCTCTAGTCCTTGGAATCGCTCGCGCGAGATCATAGATCCACACTCAACAGTTGAGACGTATCCCTCCGGGGATAGCGCGAGAACGGACCCGCAACGAAGCTTGCTGATACGCTCAGAGAGGATTTGGTATAGCTCGTCGTACTGAGACTGGTGGACAATCAGGCGTTCGATACCGATACAATTTTGTCCCATGTTTTGGCTAGGAGAAATAACTCGGAATCAGGGAGCTTTGATAAACTGATAGGACGTACAAGATTCCGCGCATCCATAGTGGCGCCCATCTTCTGAGGTCAGTATCCGGCAGGACAATCGCAGGATCCTTGCCACCGAGTTCCAAAGTGACGGGTGTAAGATTTTCAGTCGCAGCTACGGCGATCTTTATCAATATGTCTTCAGTGATAGGACTTCGAATGCGAGAATTAGATCACTTACTTTGCGTCCGACTTGCTCAGAGCCAATGAACGTAATATGCTTAATCAGAGGGGACTTTGTCAAAGCATCGGCCTGTTCAGGCCAGCAACAGACAAGCTGTACGAGGTCTTCATCATGACCACAAGCACGTAGCGCCGCGTTGATGGCTTGGACAAACCATTTAGTGGACCAGACTACGTTCTCAGAGCACTTCAGCACAACACCGTTTCCGGCAAAAATAGAAGCCATGATGGGGGACCACGCATTGTGGAGGGCTGATGTTAGAGTGGTCAAAATTTGTTACAAGAGTAGGAAGGCGACTATGCTTACGATAGTTCCAGGAGACGATAGCCGCTACGACGCCAAGAGGCTCGTAGTGCACTTCAGACCTTTTGTACGAAAGCATAAAGTTGCCCGCCCTAGTTTCTGGCTTGAGAACATTCTCGCCGTGTTTGAGGAGCCATTCCATCTTGGAGCAGGTCGTCAATATTTCTCCCAGTGCCGCGTCAATTACTGCATAGGCTTAATGTCGAGCTCTTGACTTGGATGCATTAGAACCAGACTCACGCGTTTTCCCAGAGTCGCGGCACGCGACTCGCGCACAAAGATCCTGGTTATCGACAAGCCACTTCATCAGACTGCGAATGACGCGTCTTCGTTGGGTAAATGTCGTGTGACGCCAAGTCTCCTGGGCTTTCTGTGCTCTGAGTATTTTCCCTTGAATTTCTTCTTCATTATCTGCGAGGTGGGTGTCTAGGTGCAACCCAGTCGCGGGGTCATAACACGTAATGTATCGTCGGTCGGGGAGGACAATATTAGCCATTACCTCTGGCGTATCAAGGTGGGATTCGAGATGTGGGTTCCTTATAGCGTAGCCCTCCCATGTAGCTTCCGCTGGCTATAAAAATCGTCAATACATATCGTAAGCATGATAAGAAATAACCATACTTCAGGCTCAGTATGAGGGAAAGGGACCGGACTATTGTGCATCTTCTGGTAGCGCTGGAAGACAAGCCAGATGCCGAAGGCGAAGAAAGCTGTCAGGGGGTATGTGACGCCAATGCCACCCTCATCATCATCGCCGGCGTTGACAGGTATCAGGGGATGTAGAATAAACGAGACAATTGCGTTCATGATGGTACCAACGCTGGGGCAGGTTGGGAGTGGGTGGCCTGACTTGTCCTCGTAGACTGGTCAACCAAGCAAAGTTCGAACCACGCGAACGTAGGTGTCACGAGATCCGGAATTTGACCGGGCCGACATCCCGGTTACTGTAGGTGCTTTACATTTTCTATAAAACAAAAACTGGACTACGGGCTCAATTTGAACATGGTTTATTCATGAGGGGGAAAGACAAAAAAGTTGATAACCCCGTCGTGAATTAAACACGGATGTACTGAGTGCGCAAATGAGAAGCAATGACAAGGATGCAACGGTGGTTTTAAGTATGGTACCTGTGCTAGGGAAGACGCTGTGGGGTGTATGTAAACCTGCGGGCCAAAGGAGTAACGAAGATGGATGAAGTGGAGACAGGATGCAGTGTTCAAACAAGTCAAAAGTCTCTGATAGGATTACCAACCAGCTAAAACATAGGTTAAGAAAAATGGAGAGATGGAATATTAGGCGCCTCGACTCCGTTGAGATCAACATCTCGTATAATGTGGGTTCGAGCAGATCATGTTAGTACAGGTGACTCTGGATCTGTACTCTTGACACTGCTACCCGAGTCGCGTTTACGCCTGAGGTTCCCGAACTTCTTAAGGCTCGCCAAACTGCTCTTCATCTTCTTGTGTGTTTTAGTGCCCTTCTCCGATGTTGAAACTACACTTGAGACCGACACGGCGTCAGAATCACGCTCCTTGGTGGGCGTCACCTCGACCTCTGACCCTGTGTCAACCGTACCAACGACCCCGCCGCCACCGATGAGGCGGATCGTGGTATTTGGGTCTTCCGCATCATCGTGGAGTTCCAATACAGCGTTAGTTGGCGTAGCCTCCACCTGTGAGGTCGCAGGGGACGATGGAGCGATGGGCTGTGTGTCCATTGCCGGTGCCGAGTCGGCAAGAAGATCAGGGATGGTGGGTTTCTTCTGAGGCTTAGATCGGTCAGTCGCATTGCTCGAGGCCACCACAGGCGGGGATATAGGCCTCGACGACCCTGCGCTTGCCTGGGTGACCTGGGGCAGCGGTTTTGATCTGGACACAAAGTTCGAGACCTCACGCACGCCGGACGAGCGCCCAGACTCGAGGTCGTGGTCAAAGGAAGATGACTCCGGGGGTGTGGAGTGAAGGATATCTTGAGGCTCCGGAAGGGCGACTGGTAGGGGTGCAGGTGGTCGAGTAACGGATATCGTCGGTAACGTCGATGGTCCTGCACGTGCCATGTTAGTCAATTGGCCGAGCGCGGGTGAAACCGATGGTGCGGGGATGGGGTCATCGACATCCGCAAGAACAGGTATCCCAACCTCTGGGCTGGATTGGTGTGTAACATCCAGAACCAAGGGATCGGGTACCTGTTTATTGTCATCATGTTAGGGAAGTTGCATGTATGGGGGTTGGACAATGTATGCTCTATACCTTCGTCTTTTCTTCTTCTTCTGGAGGAAGTAGCGAGGTGTCCGTTATCACGCCTGCTTCGTGCCATCTTCGCAGACTTCGGTCAGCCCATGCCTCCAAGACATTCCATCCACGATACTCTCCAGCTAGGCGCAGTCCTGCCGCGCCTACATCACCACCACCGTCACCCTGCCCACGCCCTGTGCCGTCGTAGAAATAGCTTTCATACCCGAGATCGTCCTCGCTGTCCTCGCTTCCTTCATTACCTCCTGTGCCAAGCTCATAACCTTCACCACCTTCCAACTCCTCTACAAAACTCGCAAGCCATTTCGCCCAGCCAGCCTGTCCGTCACCACGCCACAACACCACCTTGGTATCAAAATCGCGTCCAAACACAATGACCTGTCCGACCGTGCCGCCCTCATCTGGGTTCAGGTCTACACCGACATAGTTACCCACCTTGTCGGCGATGAGGGGTATCCATCCGCGTTGAGAGTACTCCTTGCGCACCCAACCTGGGGGGATAGACTGCATGACCTGGCGGAGCTGATCATTTGCTCCTGTCATAGGATCGTCATCGACCTCGCGCCAGAAACGCCACTCCTGAAGGACATCCTCAAGTGGGAGGAGCTTGAGGCCAAAGAAAAGACCTTCAGAACAACCAGCGGCGGACTCGGCCTCCTGGCCATCAACACAGAGGTAGGACTCGCGGATGACAGATGGTAGGGCAAAACCGAACTGCATCTCTATTTGCGCGAGCTCTTGTGGCAGAATGCCATAGTTCAGGGTATCTCCAAGTTCAGGGTATTCGCGGCTCAGCCATGTACGCAGGCGGTTCCAAGTATTTGATAAAGGAGGGTATGGTGATTTGGAGAAGTGAGGATGATTTGGATCGTGGTGGGTGGGGAGCAGGGATACTGGCCGGGAATTAAGGCCAGCACTAGAGCAAAATTTGATGAATGCATGAGTTGAATGGACGAGGTGGAGCTATTGGTCCTTACGTTGTGGGAACATAGCCATAGGCACCTGGTCCCTGAGGTGGATAAGTGTAGGATGGGCTCATAGAAGCATCCAAATCTGGAGTCTGGAGAGATTCCGGATTGAAGGCGTCAGGGTGAGGGTTGAAAGTGGGTGACGAGGTGGGCAGGGAAAAAGCGTCGTGGGTCGAGGAGAGCGCCTGGCCTTTCCTACCGTATTGGGTAGTATTTGGTGAAGAAAAGAGCGATGATAGCCAGCCCATGGCAGAGAATATAAACCGTCTAGCTCACAGCTGAATTCAAGTAGTTACAACTTGCAACGCTGCTCGTCGGCAACCACTGCCAAACTTCACCTTACGTAACACGCCCTCTCTTGCTCTCAACCATGTCAGCCAACCTCGTCCAGCCCAGCAGTCTCAATCGCAATCGACTTTATAAATCCAATCTCATGTCTGGAATAAATTGGTTCCCTTCTTCCTCCTACAATTGCTATCTCGCTATAGCATCTGCTCTCTCGATATCACCCGCTATCTTATCGTATATAATTCCATGTCCTCTGAGATGTCCCGCATTGCCCCTTTTGTTGTACGCATCCCTTCACTCTCTTTAAAGGACTATCACCCAACCCATATTTCAGGCTCCCCGCTCCTCCACAAAGTTCCTTGTCAACCAACAGGTCGGCCACGGTCACATCGGCCAAGTCTTCAAAGCTCGCGATGTTCGCAGCAAGAAAGTGGTTACGCTCAAGGTCATAAACACAGGGGTGCTTCAGTTTGCGTCGAGCAAGACATTCAGGCATCCCTCGACGGCGGCAAGGCTTCGTTCCTGGTTCCGCTGCTCGCGTCTTTCCACGATTCCGTCAACTATTATCTAGTCACCGTTCGTTCACTTCATTTTTCCATTCAAACCTGGGAATTGAACATTTTATTCTAGGAGTTCTTTGGTGGCAACGATTTGGCCATTCGTATTGGGTCCTCCGGCAAGTTCACGGATGAGCAGGCCCGCTTCTACGCCGCTGAATTGGTCAGCCTCATACCTATTTTTCTTTTCCTTGCTAGAAACTTCAATATTTTCTCTTAGGTTGCCACACTTGAAGAACTTCGTGAGAAGGGCATCATCCATCGCGATATCAAACCTGCGAAGATTATGTTCACGCCCGAGGGTCGTCTCCGCCTTACGGACTTCGGTTCAGCAAAGAAGTTCTACGGGGGTACGACGCCACTCATTCAGTCCAGCGGTTCTTCATTCTTCTTCGACGTTCAGCCCGAGGAAGACTCCGGAATTTTCGTTCTTCCAGACATCGAGGACGCGCCCTTTACGGCGAAGGATACAGTCGGTACTCCGGCCTACATGGCGCCGGAATTGCACCTTGGTAAACCTTATTCCTTTGAGGTTGACATCCATTCGGCGGGCGTGAGACTTTTTCAAATGCTGACTGGAAGGGTAAATACCATGATTTAATCTCGAACATATATGTCTAATTAAATCACTGTAGCTTCCGTTTGCGCACGGCTGTTTAGCCATCGAGGACATCAAGAACTCGGTACTTGATGGGGTTTTGACTTTCCAAGATACTGATGGCGTCTCGGAAGTGGCGCAAGACCCGCTGAAAAGGATGTTGGGCAAGAACAGGATGTCCCTGGAAGATATCAAGGGTCATCCATACTTCCACAACGTGTATACTCCCTTAGTTTACCTACACTGTATTTCTTGATAACTGATCCCACTTATCTTCAGACCATGGGATCGCGTGGAGCGTCAGACTCTCCTCCCGCCTTATAGACCCTTCATCCCGGTTTCTTCAATGAATCAAAAGGTCAACCCCTTCCCGATCGGGGAGAAGTACATCAAGGCTACAGATCCCAAGCCCCACTTCTCTTATGCGTCGTCCCGACTCCTCGATGGTTATTACACCGTTCCTAGCAAGGCCAAGCAAGTGGCGCTCAATATCTCGAGCCTGATGGACAAAGTCACCGGTCTCAACACTCTCACCCCCCTTGACCTTGTCTGGGTGACCCCTTTGCTAGCTAAGCTACCGCATGTTTCCAGTCACACTCCGCCCACCGTAGTTTCTTCTCCCGTCCCCATCCTCCTCCGCACGTCCCCTTCAGTGTCCACCCTCGCCCCGGAAATGCAGGCGTTTGACCGAGACCGCCTTCTTCCGTACACCGAAGGACAGTCGGGGAGACTCCCACAGCTTTCCCCAGAGGAGGAAGTCCCGATGAACTTGAAGGCCCCCAGGGGACGACTTCCGAGTCGGGAAGTGCGTGCTAAACTTTTATCGAGACCAAAGTCCAAGGAGGCACGCAGGACCGCCGAGAAGCTCGAGGTTGGAAATATCAGGCAGGACTGGGGAGCCGGGATGCGAATTCCCAAACATGAGGTTATATCTGACAAGCATTCTTCGCCCCCCATACGTTCAGGAGAAGGCCGCGAGGACGCCGTTCGCAGACATCACCAATGCGACTGGCGGATTACATAGGCACGCCAACCTGCGTCGTCCGTCGCGCCAAATGACTACCACCAAGACTCTGGAATCTCGACTACCAGTTCCAATCCAAATAGTATCTGTGTGCCAGCCCATGGTCTGCAGCCCACACGAAATGGTCATTCAGTCTATCTCCACTATTATCGAGTACCCGGAGGCGCCGCCAACGCCTTTGGAGGTGATTGATTCGAGGAAGATTAGCAATGTCCAGAGTAACCGTACTACAGATCAAAAGAGCGGGGGTATCGAAAGAGCCTTGCCTCCAAGAACATTGTCGCCGCAGCTTCGGCAACTGCATCTCCCCGGCATTGTCAAAGCCCGAGGATCGGCTCCAAGAAACTCTGATGAACCTCTCAGCCCCGCCTATAGCAGTAATCTCAAGATGGAATCGAACCGCATTTGCCAATCTGGTCAACCAATCCCCACAATAGGACCCAAGCACAAGATACTGATGAAGAACGCGAACACGGTATCGAAGAGAGACCGCCAACTCCACTTCGAGCACAGTTTCGCCCATTCGATACTCGTCGTCCCTGTGCGCCGCCTTTGGGTCCGAATGTCTATGATTGCTTCTAGGCTGATGAAGAACTGGACTGGCTGCTCTGACTAGGCAACAATAATGAGGCAACAATTTTCTAGGACAAGAAGAAACAAAAGAAAAAAAAAATCTGATAATGTTTTCTGCTACTCTGCTCTGCCCTCTGGAACTGTGGACTCACTGATTTTCTGCCGCCAACCTGGATGACCGTTTTTCTAAATTATATTTTAATATCCTCGTCAATCTCTTTTTCCTCTTACTCTAGTATTTTTAATATTTCTTGGCCTTTTCTTGTCCTTCCTTATTATTTTCTTGTTATTTTTCTTCTCTTCCCTCGAATCTAGTACCCGTTGCTCTATCTCTTCGTTGATCATACTATCTTATATGCACCAAATCCCCATCCCTTCGCTCGCCTAATTACTTCCTTAATCTCGCCCATGTTTTTTCTGCTATTCTCTGTCTTCTCGCCGCCTAGTCATCCATCTACTTTCATCGATATTTACCACCCTTTCCCAGCCCCTCTGCCTTCACTATTAGTTTTCCCCACTATCCAAATATCCTGCCAAGTCTATCCTCGCCCTACTTGCACCCTACACCAACCCCTTGGATCACCTTTCCTCCGACTTCGCTCTTATCTGCTACACTATCACCACGTGTACCTGATCTTACGACACCACCCCTTCTTCACCCGCCGCCATTTTTCCAATATCATCTGTGCCATTTATATCTACCACCTGATGCTCAAGTCTGGATCGTAATCTAGCTTTGATTTGCTCCGACTACTGAATCGTCAATTTGAGGCCTGCAGTAAACTTCTAGGAAATATGCGTAGCCACCTCATCGGTACGATCTATGGTTTCGTTTAGACTCAACGTTATCATGAAAGACTGATATATTGAAGCCGCGTTAGCTTCCGTTAATGAAGTTCCCAAAACGCCCTTACCAGCCAATTTAAGCTGGTCACCTGCGTATTATGACTGGCATTGGCCTTCTGGAACGCCCACACTGGTCCAACTAAATTAGACTTTTATCACTAAATATGCACTGCGTTGATGATGTACGTACATGAAACAAGTCACCCCTGACGCCACAACTAGCAGAGCCATAGGCACTTTGGACGCCCCCAAGGCAGAACGCATAAAAGGCAGAAACTCAGCTGTCCAAGATACCCTAAGCACAAGCTCGTCTCATCTCTCTATACCAACAGCTATGATCTCTGTTAGTCACTATATGGTCACTCTCCCCTGCACTACACCTCCTAACGTTGTGTACCCCTTTGTCGCAGACCACTGCCATCCCCACGAACGCTGCTTGCGGCAATGACGCCTGCACTAACGCTGCCTGTGGCCACGCCACCTGCAGCTGCACCACTAGGTGCGTGCTTCAGCTTGCCTTGTTTGAATCATACTCATATCGTCGTCGTCAGCTGCTCTTGCAAGGAAGGCAATTGCTCGTGCAAATAAGCACTGAACAGCCCCGGGCATGCTCAATAGCACGCGTGTACCGATGCGCGCAGACAAGCTGGTGTTATGAGATGATTCCAGATCCTAATGCCCCATGATATTTCGTACCCATACATGTCCAATACGATTCCGCACTGTTATCTAAGTCCATATAAATGTATACATGTGTCATGAACTCGAGGGGTGTGGTGCTGCAGCGGTGACGTAGTCACCAGTCGAGGAGGTAGCTGCAGTGCTTGCTTCCTGGCCTGATGACCTCTTGCGGTGTAAAGGCAAAGCTGCGAAGGAGGCCTCCTCGTGGCCGAGCCTGAGGTTCAAATGGAGCATCTAGTGCTTCCAGGACGTAAATATACGTGAATCAGGTGGGCTCGCTCATCTGAAGATACATCAATGACACAAAACACCAAAAAACATCTGAAAATACACACCTCTTTAGTGCATCTCGGCGGCCCGTCCATCCAGAGGTAATAACAAGTCAAACGCATATCCAAAGTTCCAATCTATCCCCCAACCTATCCTCCATACCCATACCCTCACATCCCTTCGAACTCGTACACCACGCGTCCACTCCCATTTCCGATCCCACCATCCATCTTGAGGTTGCGCAGGAGCGGGTCAAGCGACGCGAGCTCATCCTTGATGCCGTTCCGGGCAAATGCATCAAGCTCCTTGAGCAGGGTCGACGTGATTTTCTACACCCCGAAAAGGCATTAGCGCAGAAACAGAAGATCCACTTGAACCTGTACAGACCTTGAATTTACCGTCGATCTTGAGCACGAGCTCGCCCAATGCCACCGACCAGGTCGGGGGTGGGCTGCTCATTCCTCCGCCGTACATGAAAGACCCTGCCCCGGTCCCGCCTGGAGCGACACTGGCGTTCGCGATGCTCCATAGACTGCTGCTCATCTCCTCGGTGTTGGCTGCGTACGGCCCCGGTATTGGAGTGGCGTTAGGGTTAGGAGTTGCGTTGCTCGCGCTGTCGCCGGAGAAGAGATACGAAACGCCGGGGTGCGGGGAGAGCAGCCCGAGCGGGCCCATCATGTGCTGCGAGGAGTGTGGGAATGGCGAAGGCCCGAGCATCTTGGATATTTTGTTGTACACTTCTGAGATTACGTCTAGGAGAGATAGGAGGGTTTGTCGGTAGTCTAGGGGAAAGGGCTACTGAGGGTTAGCCAGATACTGAATGAACGGGTGGGTGAGAGACTCGCCATGTGGGGATTTACGAGGTATGAGGTGTCCGGGGGATCGGCGCCGTATTCTGCGTATCCGCCGGCACGTCTACCTATCTTGGGGCGGAAGAGACGCTTCGACTGGCGCTGCATGGGAAATGGTTAGGTGCAGCACTCGGGACAGATAGGTTGAAGTGTACCATTTTAGACTTATCATTTTCGTCCTTGTTCTGATCGTACTCATTGACGGTATTTATGAGGCCGCGTAGGAGGTCCTGCGGCTGGTTGATGTCGAGGAGATTCGAGAGCGACATGCCGAGGATGGCGAAACGGGTTGTACTACGGAGAGATTGAACAAACTTTTTCATAGAGTTTTCATACCCTTACCGTCGCTTCATATCTGGATTATTGTTACTGAACTCGCGTTCGAGGTCAGTGCGTGATATGAGAATGGTGTGGAACCAATGACTCCGGCTAGAGGAAAATTCAGATGTTAAGTTCGACAAGAAATACGCGACTTACCCTTCGTGGATGTTGCGGATATACGTGAGTGTGATTATCCTTTTCTGGACAAGGTCCCGCAGGTACTCGACTGAAGTGCCCTGGGGAAGCTGGGGGCTGCCTGCACCACCTAGAGTTGAGGCCGCGATGGTATCATGGAGAGATTGGACATCGAACTCCCTTGCCGTGCTGGTGGTGGGTGTGGTGGCACCGCCGGCTGCAGTAAAGGACAAACCGGTCGCGGGGGAGATGCTGCCAGTGCCGATGGAAATTGGTGCAGGTATTGAGCCAGCTGCAGATGAGGATTTGAAGGAGCTGAGGCTGAGGAGATTCTGCGCGGAGGACTTCCTGCGCATCTGTGGACGTTGTTGAGATTCTACAGAGAAATGGGACATGGCGACAGAACTCGATGAACTTTTCACGGCGGCAGAAGACAAAGTGACGGCGCTGGGTTTAGGAGAGGCCACGTGATACGCATCAGAAACCTTGCGCCGGCCGTTTCTGAGCATCTCTACCTCTTCTCTTCACCACATTTTTTGCTTGGCACCATGGCAGACATCAACTTGGTCGCGAGTCAGTTTACTGAATTCTACTACCGTGAATTTGACTCAAACCGTGCTGGCCTCGCCTCGCTTTACGTTCGTCAGCGCTCATCTAAACCCCATCGCACTCATCTCACCTCATCCATCCAGCGCTCAGACTCCATGCTTTCTTGGGAGGGGTCCCCAATAGTCGGTGCAAATGCAATCACCGAAAAAATCACCGTATGCCGCCCCCATCGTCGAAATTGCCACCACTGACCTCTGCTCAGGGCCTACCTTTCAGCAAAGTCCAACACAAAGTGACTACCCTCGATGCGCAGCCTTCTTCACCCACAATCTCAAGCCTCCTTGTCAGTGTCACGGGCCTGCTCGTCGTGCGTTCTACCCCCCTTTGTTCCGTCCGCAATCAAAGGTCACCCGACCGCGTCTAATCACCCCCTGGCCAGATCGACGACTGCGAGAACCCCCTGCAGTTCAGCCAGATCTTCCACCTAATCCCAGATGGTGGCAGCTACTACGTGTACACCCCTCTTTGCATGCCCCTCTCACATATTACTCACCCGATCGCACAGGTACAACGACATCTTCCGCCTCAACTACGGCTAAACCATATCCACTCAATCCATCATTGATTATTTTGTTGGCTTTTGTGCCTCCTTTTTTCTCTCTCCCTGCTTACTTAGAGATAAATCTTGTACTCTCCGGTGGCCGTGATAATATCAGTCTGAGCACGCTCCTATGAACGTTTTTTTCGCGTCTTTATCAGAGATGGAGCCTGATTGATGGATATGCAGCTGTAGATGATGATCTGATCTACATCATTCAATTGCAACTTGCATTTGCAAGTCGATGCCCGGTGGCCCGTTCTACTAGTTGCACTTGGCCAACCCACGAGCGAGGAGCTCGTTTCCTGCTTTGATAAAATAGTAGTCACCTATGTACGCATCGTCAATTTCCACGACTTCCAGTGTAAGTGTAACCTAGCATCGCACCATACACGATCCCAGTCATCTCATTCCCTGCCGGCTTGCTCACCGTTCCGTTCGCGAGCAAGCTCTCCCAGGATGGCCTCCACGCAAGACGCGTGATGTTGACTAACAGCCCTATCGCAGCATCTGTGTACATCTGCGCCGCCCCCGAGCTCTTCTCGTGTTGTGCGAGGAGGAGAAGCGCGTTGGCCGCGATGGTTGCGGCGGACGAGTCATCAGTGCGCCTGGTCGGTATCGCGGGGGCGTCAAAATCCCTATGTATATATAAATTTTTTTTTTTAAAAAAATCCCTGTGCTCATCGGCAAGAGACGTGGAAGAGTCACAGCTACTTACCAGGGCACGAGCCCGCCAGACGGTAAGTTCTTAAGAAAATATTCTGCGAGGCGCCGCGCGGCGTCGAGGTACCTCCGATCCCCCGTCAATTTCCACACTGTATATCCAAGACAAGTAAGGTATGTGGCGTCGGATCTTACCAAGATAAGGGAGGGGTATGGACGTACAGTTTGCGAACCCGTAAATACTCCACGCTTGCCCACGGGACCAGGTGCTGGACGAGGAATAGCCCTGTGAGGTCCGCTTTGTAATAACAGCGCCCGTTGTGGCGTTGTACTCGACGATATGCCATGTGGATCCTAGAAGAATAAAGGAGGATATTAAGCGCTGATGAACGTGGAGCTTCGGAAAGAAATGGTCAAGGGACGAACCGTCATCGCGGATGTGGTTTGCCATCGCAGTATCAGCGTGTGCGATGGCGATTTTGCGGAAAGAAGCATCGCCACTCAGGGTCTCGCCGTGGAAGAGGAGCTCCAGGTTCATGACGCTGTCGATGATGACCTTTCCATCATGGCATCGTCAGCAACTTCGCTGGGGAGTAGTATACGTATCCATGAGGGATCAAGTCCGCACCGGAAAGCTAGTAGGATCCGAGGAGTCCCCACTGCGTGTCGCGCCCACCACAGGACTAAACCTGTCCGCTAGGTTCCTCGCGAGCTTCAAAACCACCTCTCGTGCCGTTTCATTAGCGGCATCCACCTTTAGCTCCTCCACGAACGCGAAGCTGAGTCTTTGTTCATTTCCTACTGGGACGAGCCCCGCGGTCGCCGCGCGCGCGAGGCCCAGCCAATCTGCAATCCCCAGTGCGTTAGCCGGCGTTGCACGACACATCACGCGCCGCGCGTTCAGGGCGTACGCAGA
Source organism: Sphagnurus paluster (assembly GCA_018282025.1). Classification (NCBI taxonomy): domain Eukaryota; kingdom Fungi; phylum Basidiomycota; class Agaricomycetes; order Agaricales; family Lyophyllaceae; genus Sphagnurus; species Sphagnurus paluster. The sequence continues at coordinate 51,217 of JABCKI010005719.1, forward strand.
CACAGGGAGGAAACCGGACGTCCAGACGTCGGGCGGGAGGTACTGCCATGCGCCGGCGTGGTCGGTGTATTGCGGGTACTTGGAGCCTAGGGGCTGGGGCAGGGTGGTGAATGTTGCCAGTATTTTGAGTGGTATAAATGGAGAGAATAGCTCTGCGGGGGGTTGGTAGGCGGATAGCCCCGACGAGGCAATGAGGAGGATAGAGAAAAGGAGGGAGTGTATCATGGAAAACTTGGTAATTGTTCTTTTCATCAGGGGGCTTATATCGCCGCGTGATAGAGGTTAATTATTCGATAGCGTTTGAGCTAGCGCTGCCATTGATGATTGCTAGGAAGCAGTTTCGTAATACTTGAGCTTTCAACATCTTCGAAAGTGATGTCATCGAACAGTTGCTTGCGTCCAGGCCCCAGGTTCCTGCGGTCAGGCTCCGAGATGGCATTGGAAAGCGTTCCTCGTGGGGAGCTACCACATGAGCCCGAATGCGATAAGATTATATCTTCCAAACAACCACAGCTCCTGGGGGTGTCTATGACGGTCCTGAATCTTGCTCAAAGTAGACAAGAACTCAAGGAATATTAGAAGAAAGACTACGTTGAAATTGGAAATTGTACCAGTCGTGAGTGGGCTATAGCAGCCGGTGTACAGCACCTGGTCTACAGTCAATCAACGTTCAACGTTCCTGAGTCCGACAATCATCTCAATAAATTTGTGTGTGCCCCATTGACATTGTCCCACGGCCCCTTTTCCTCTGGTCCATCCGACTCAGCCAGCCGAACAGCTACTGCTGCGACGAGCCTTGCTCTGCCTTGCCAATGTCCTAATCACACTCATCAACTTGCGAGCCAGAAATTTTGCGGCTAGCTGAAAGAGTCTCTATCCCAGCCTTGGAGGATCTTGTGCGCCGCCACGCATATGCACAGGCGCCACAGTCGGCTGAGCATAGGCCCATTGTCGTCCAGACCCCCCTGCGCGGCTCGTACAACTTGGCATACCCTATTAATCTGCCAGACGGTCGTAAATGGATTTTTCGAATTCCCATTCCTGAGACGTTCGACAAGGAAATCATGGAAAGTACGATGTGCACGCTCCGTCATCTGCGAAAAGACCACCATCCCGATCCCTGCCATACATGCTTATGAAATATCATCTGAAAACGAAATCGGCATGCCCTACATTGTTATGGACTTTGCTGAGGGTGTCCCCGTCTCCTCTATCTGGCACAACGAGAAAATCGTCGACGACCACGCCCGCAGACGCATTTTTGAGCAGATCACATCTTATATGTCTCAACTCAAGAGTTTTCAGTTCGAAAAAATAAGAATGCTCAAGTATGACGAAGCCTCACGTACGTATGTGGTTGGGCCCTACCGTCGGCGCCTCCGGACTGAGCCACACACCATGGAGCAGTGCGGCCCTTTCGCCACCACGCACGCATTCCTTTCACATCTGGTTCAGTCTCTCATCGATAGCGCATGTTCGCCTTCCCGAAAATCATTTTACTACCTCTTGCGCATGGCTGCCCTGTCACTTCCAGATTCTGCGTACGACGGCCCCCCTTTCGTACTTTCGCACCCAGACTTTGATTCCCAGAATGTCCTAGTCGACCCAATCACGTTTCAATTAACAGCCTTCATTGACTGGGACGGTGTAGATGTTTCCCCCAGATTAGGCGGGTTTGCGAGATATCCAGCATGGATCACCCGAGATTGGGATCCTGGATGTTATTGGTGGAACGAACCAAAGGTCGGTGGCGGACTGGGCACAGCGGAAGAAGATGTAATTGATGACTTTGCAAGCGAGGCCGCCACAAGTGATGGGTCTGAGGATGATACTGATGCTTCTGGTCCGGAGTCGAATGTCGAGTCAGCCCACGTTGAGGAAGGAGCAGTCTCTCAACTAGAAGAAAATTCCACGGATGCCTCTGAGCTGCGTTCCAACGAGGACTCGGGTGCTGGCTTGGTCCAACAGTCACTCACTTTTGATGTTCCCAAGGATATTATCGCACAAGTCACTATCACCAGCGCAGGTGGCGATGGAGAAGCTACGCATCAGGAAAACGAAAATCAGGCTTCTTCTGATAACTCTTGTAACTCGTGCACCTGTAACTTCAAAGAAGAATCACCAGACACTGCAGCGCCACCGCGAGCTTTATGCATCCATCTACGCGTCCATCGATCCAGAGAACGCGGATATCACACGGCAGTCGCACATCTATGAGGCGCTTAATATTGCGCTGCACACCCCATCATTAGCATACGAAATAACGACGAAGCTATGTGACGATTTCTGGTTCAACAACAGCAACGGCCTTGGCGATATCGGCAGATTTACGTTGATGTGTGCTCTGGAGGGCTCGGAGTGGCTAAAGATCGCAGATTCGAGGGCCAAGTCTTTGAATGATAGCTCTGCAATTTGAGATGCATTCGTGTTTCGTGACTTCTCTTATAGATGATATAGTGTCATGCGCCGCTACTAAATACCAACCCGATTTCCTATCCTTCTGTATAAATTCAATGCGCTGCAGCCATGAGGATCTATGTTTTACGAGACCGTCATTTTAGACTGAGAAAGTCTATGCACATTAGAATTTAAAGCACTCCTAGTGACATGTGGAATGCGTGACGTCATGGTATCACGGCCGCGCCCTAATAAATGACACTGAAGTAGCTTTACCTCACCATTCTGGTCTCCGAGTCCTCGACACACTTTCTTTACAGCCGCTGGTCTCTTGCTGACATCCGCACGGGTGGCTTGGGTGGGTAGAATCATAGGGCCAGTCTCGTTGAGATTAGCGCATCTCACAGACTTTGATACTTAGAATAGATCAGGTACATCCTTAAGCTTGTGGTTTCTCATAGTACCAATCAGAATCTGCATATATCATTTCGACAAATGACCGCAACGACGATTGGGAGAACATCTCTAATGTGTTAAGTGGAAGGTTGTCAGCACACGTTGGCTAGCGACATGTAATTGTGTTGCAACAACTATACATATTGAAGACTGACAGACCCAGAAAACGAGCACAAAGCAGCAAATATACACGACAAAGATGAGATGGTAAGAGAGATATATAATCTGGGATGAAGGGATGAGAAGTTGGATGGGTGAGTGTTGGTCCGACAGGGTGTTCGCGCTCAGCGATTCCCAAAGCCAACGATATGCAGCAGTATTTGGTACAGATGAATGACGTAAAATGAGAAGTATACGAGAGCAAAGCCACCAGCGTGGCGCGTGATGAGTGCCTCGGCAGCCGTCGCAGGCCCGTAAGGTAGCTGTGGGCGCCGGCGCTGTTCAGGTTGCTGGGCGGCTGGCTGAGGCAGTGATGGGGAAGAGGTTTGGGGCGAAGGAATATTCGTGGAAGTAGATAGCGATGTCATTGTATCAGCATGAGGCACCAGGACAGTACTAGTTGGCGTTATGTTGCAGTTGGTATCATGTGTTGTCAGCTGGGGTGTGACCACATTCCCTACTTCTAGTCAATCCCAGCCTGATGTTGACTTCGTGGTTGCTTGTATGGGAATGTTCTCAAGCTCGCTGTCTTCACTGTCAGACTCCTCCTGTTCCTGTTGTTTCTGACGCGCCTCTGCGATCTCTGCTTCCTTTTTACGAATCTCCTCCTGTACGGAGGCTTCTGCAGCAGCCGCGGCAGCAGTTTTCTCGTCGGCCTTCTCCTTCTCGCTATCTTTCGCTTTTTCCTGCCGCTCCTTTTCCTCCTTGTCCTTCTCAGCGAGTAGCTGGCGCATCTTCTCCAACTCTTGCTCTTTCTTCTCCAGCTCTTTCTTTTCAGCCTCCTTCTCCGCAGCCTTCTGCTTTCTCTTCTCGCGCTACGGAGTGAATAGTTAGTAGAGACAACTTTTGTTATCAGGTGAGAACAAACCTCAATCTTTTCTTTCTCCTCCCGCTCCGCCTTCTCACGCTTAAGCCTCTCGCGCATCTCCCTCTCAGCAATAACCCATTCTCCGACACTGTTTGCAGCAGATTCGGGCTGGGACTTATTCTTCAACAAGTCTACATGTATATAGTGTTTAGCTAACCTATTCATGCAGGTATAAAGAGTAAACACTTACAGCCCTGAAGCGCGGCGACACTAAACTCTTCTTCGGGAACGCCATCGGCAAACTTCTTCGCGAGGATACCCAGAGTGATCGCGTCTAGGGGCTTCGCAGAGTGTTGGCTCGTGAGGATGTGTTCTTCCACTGGAGGAGGCATGTACGCCTGGTTAGTTGCACCGAACTGTGGTAGCGGCGTCGGTGTCATCGCAGTCGGAGAGGTAGGGAACAAGGGCGTGCTGCCTCTGGTAGGAGAAGAGGGCGTAGGCGACGACAAGGGAGTCGAGGAGAACGAAGACGCGACCGAGGAAGAGGAGAACGATGGCGACATCGACCAGAGTGTGGATGCGGGGCGCGAGCCTGGGTTGCTGTTAGAGCCTTGACTCGTCGGGACAGAGGGCGTTGGGGGAACGCCATCCACTTCGACGTCAGTGAGGTCGTCCTCGACACAAGGGAAGAAGTTCCTGAAGAGCGCCTCGGCTTGCCACTTGCTCGCGTTCTTGAATTCGACCCAAACATCCATGCGGCCAGGCCGGGACAACGCAGGGTCTAGGCGGTCAAGATGGTTGGTCGTCCTGGACGGGCGAGGATATTTCGTAAGCCCCATGGGGAGGTCTAGTCGAGAAATATACGTACGCGAATAGGAGCCTTCCCTCCGCCGCTGCCACGCCATCAAGGGCGTTCAAAAGACCACTCAAACTAAGCGTATTGACGTCGGACATCTGGTCCCTGCCTCTCCTGCCGCTACGCATGCCACTGCTTCCGTTGTTGTTGCTACTGCCATTGTTCTGCTGGTCAGCTCCTTCTTTCTTTTCCTTCTCCTCATTTCCTCCCTCGCGGGTGGAGCTTCGGACAAAGGCAGCGTCGAGATCCTCAAGGAGCAGAATGCAGCGCGCAGGTACACGGCCCATCAGCGTCGTCAGTGTGGAGTCGGATATCCATGACGCAGAGAGCGAGACAACATATATATCCAGCATGAGCTGACCGGCAATGGCATGAATGAGGGAAGATTTCCCAGACCCAGGCACACCATGGAGCAAGTACCCACGACGGAAGGGAATACCTCGGTCTGCGTACCACTATGCAGAGATAGCTTAGATGCTGTCGAGTGATGGCGAAATAGATAGCCTACCTTCTCGGACTTGAGGAAGTCCTTGGTATCGTTCAACAGCATCTCTTTGACACCTGGGTTAAGCACAATGCTTCCCATGGGGCGCTTGTGTCTAGAGTCCGTCCATCGCCAAGAGCCATGAGAGTCCGCAAAATAGATTTGAATGCGGTGGATGGCCTCGGCCTCGTACTCCTTCTTTGCCTGGAGCACGAGTTGTTTGAGAATGGTGTTGGACCGCGCAACGACGCTGACGGACGTGGGATGAGATATGACCCGGAGTGAGGGATTATATTATAATTATCTCACCTGATTGACAGCAACTCGGTACCGTCCGGTTTGCGACCCCTCCGAACACGCAACCAATGTCCACGGTAGTAAATGGTGTGGGTAGTATCGAAGGTTGGCTGGAAGACTACACGGGTGGTAACTTTGCCAGGTACATCGTCGTCGTCGTCTTGTGCCGCTACAGAGCCCATGCCATCCTCAGCGAAGTCCTCCTCACCGAAGGAATTGGCAGTGTCCGCTCCAAGTCCAGAGGTACGGGTCGTCGTCTCGAACTCTCGGGAGCGCTGCCACTCAGGGCGACGCGAGAGCCAGAGCATGAGCCAGTCATACGGGTAGTCTTCTTCGGAGAAGTGCGCTGTGAGGAAGAAAGCTAATGGGGAAATGCGGGGAGTCAGTTGATGTACTCGTGGCAATGCAGGGGGGACAATAGAGGTGATGTATGAAATGGCACAAAGAATGCGCCATGCACTTTGATCGAGCATGAGGCCAGGCGTTGCTGAAGAGGCAGCATGACAACGACCAAGTAAATGTGGAGATAGAGAGTAGAGAAGTGAGGTTTACTAAAATTCAGAAAACTCACAGTTCACGAAGTGGGACCTAGGGGAGAGTTGGGTTAGTGTGGAGTGGGGTGGTGAGGATAGCACTGACCATGCAGAGCTGGAGACCCGCCTTGCGGTCTCGACAGTGCCACCAAGAACTACTAGCTTCATACCATCAACGACTGACGAGCCGCCGGCGCCGCCGACCAGAGGCTGAATAAGGGACTTGAGAGCGTCCATAGTAGTGTAAGTTGTCGCTGTGTGAAGCCAATGTGGCGAGGAGAGACAAGGGAAGAACTGGCAGGATGATGAGGGTAAGCTGTTAAGCTGTGAGAGCCTCGAGTGATGGCGATACTGCGCGCTAAAGTATACGGAAATAAAGCAGTGATGTGGGGGTGTGTCACTGTGGTAAGACTTGAGTCAGTCACAGTCAATTGAACACCGACGCGTCAGCACAAGGAACCGACGCTGCCCTTACTATTTCTCGGAAATTGCATCCACCTATCTCCACTGTTCTGTCACACCCCATCTCCCTACACAGCACCTGGGCCTGGATGGTCCTGTGCTATGGAGCACATCCATGTTCCTAAACCCATCTTGAATTGCAGGAGCAAGGTTGCCCACTCGAACTGAATCTTGCTGTGGACTTGGAAACGCGCAAGGTCATAGTGGTCTGCGGCACAGTCATGAATGAGCAAACGAATGAAGTGAATGATTGCCTGGCTCTGCGTTGGCTGTTGCCGTTATCGATCTAGGTCATCGATATCGATGGCGATCACCGCTACCAACTGCCATGTCGCCGACGGGTCTTGACCCCTTCGTCATGTATGCTGCATCTATTCTCTTCCCTTATCAGCTATCCTATTGCAAAGAAAAGCTTTTCAGTCTCCTCATGCTTAATGGATATTCCGCGCATTCTCAATGGAAACTTTGCTTCGAGGCTCTATTCCTCTTCACCTTCCTCTCACAATTTACGAACCAATGGATACTATGCTATATCTGATTCTGGCTTCGTCTTAGATTACATTCTTGCTATATACCCCAACATCGCGTCATGTGAAATTCGCACCATGAGACGAAAGACATCTTCAACCCCGGTGTATACGGGGACGATATGGACCAGCCTGGCCCCGTGAGGTTTCGAGTTCGCGAAGCCCTGCAACGTTTTGATACTAATACGCCCTATATTTGCGAAACACGAGGCTGGAGTATTACTTTCGCCACCGAGCTTGGCATGTAATGTAAACGTTCGTACATTCTATGAGATTAAATATGCTTACTGCTCCATACCAGCGAGATTCCATCCTCGTTATAGCATCGGACCACTTCCGTGGAAACTGCTTTGAAATCCGTCGCACGACAAGATACCACAACCACTCATCTGTACAAAACCAGTTCGGTCTATCTTCGGCAAGCACTGCATCGTGCCACCAATGATTCTTGCAAATCCTACGAAGGACACGTTCCCGTAGTGTACGCATCACATGGGCATTGTTCAAGCTTCCCAGTTCAAAGAGTGTCCCGATGGATCATCAGTACATGCGATATCAATCCCGGTGCTCATAGCTCTCCTCTTGCTCGGCCTTCTCCCACTCATGAGGCGTGTTATTCGGTCCGGTATGTCAAGCATGCGGGCTATAAATACGGACATAAGCTCAAACCATCCGTCAGCCACCCTCACACCTATTCCTCAATATCACAATGCGCGGCCGCATTTTGTCCATCCTCGCGACTTGCGCCCTTGCCTCCACTGCTGCAACACCGCCCGCCGAGCTCTTCTCCCCCTTGATCCCACAGAAAGTTCTAGCAGCGTTCAAAGCGCTGCCGAATCCCATCAAGTACCCTCAATACACTACCACCACCGGCACGTGGCAGTTCTTCTCTCCCGACACATGGACGTCGGGATTCTTCCCCGTCACTGGTTACGAGGTCAACACTCGCCGCACGCTTTGTGGGGCAACTCCTGCAAATGGATTGGGTTCGGCCGATTGGGTGGCGTTAGCACGCGCAGCGAGTAACGGCTTGATTTCCTTGGAGAATGGAAACGGTCAGGGACATGATCAGGGGTTCTTGAGTTTCCCGTTCGTGGAGGAGTTGCTATTGTGAGTGGCGCTCATTCTATTTCTATTTGACATATGCAGGAGGCGCTGACAGGTGCCATAAATGAACAGGAACCCCAATAATGCAACCGCGAAAACTGCGATCCTCGCATTTTCAAAGATCCTTTCCGGGAGATTCAATTCTGTTGTTGGTGCAACACGTAGTTGGGACTCTTCGGATCCTAATAACTTCCAGGTATGTCATTTCCATTGACATGGTCTCAGTCTGATCCCGCCCGTATTCAGGTCATAATCGATAATATGATGAACTTGGAGCTCCTCTTCCACGCCGCAAACTTGACTGGTGATGCATCTCTGATCAAGATCGCTACCACCCACGCCGATACCACGATTAAGAACCATATCCGGGATGATGGTTGGTTATGCTTCATTTCAAGTGCAAGTAGAGAGAAATAACTTTGCACCCTCGGGTGATTCTTCATTCAGGGTCCACCTGGCACGTTATCGAATATAACGCATCCACAGGCGCTGTCACAAAGAAGAGGACGGCACAGGGATACTCTGACAGCAGGTGGGTAGCATACAAATACTATCTCTCCGTAATTCCTCACTGACTCGAAAACATAGCACCTGGTCCCGCGGCCAAGCATGGGGGATTTACGGATTCGCCAACAGTAAGTCCCATAGCTTCAGCCAATGTAATCGTATAACGCAGCACGGCTTATCCTTTCATTCAGTGTATAGGCTGACAGGCAACCAGAACTACCTGGTGACCGCTCGCCGCCTCGCAAAATACTTCCTTGACAACATCCCCTCCGACGGCATCGTTCCATGGTACGTGTGCCGCACAATTATTACTCCTCAATCTGACACAAGGCTTTCACATACATAGGGACTTCAACGCCCCCCTAACGCCCGCCCCGCGCCCCGCGGACTCATCTGCTGCCACGATTGCAGCGAACGGACTTCTCCTGCTGGCTAAATACGAGACCAGCAGTACTGCCGCTCAAAGCTACACTGACTCCGCGATTGACGTACGCCCCTTCCATCAGCTGGGTCAACCTTTCCACGAATTAACACATCCTTTGATGCAGTTGTTGAATAAGATGACGGGTCTAGCCTGGAACCCCTCATGGCAGAGCCTGCTGTCGAATGGAACCGTCAACAAGCCTGCGAACAACCAGCTCACGGGGACCGTGTACGGTGCGTGACGGGTTCCTTCGTTTAGACCCGATCGGAAACGCCTTTGCTGATGACGATAATTCACCACAGGCGATTACTACTACATCAAGGCAGGAAACGAGCTTATCTCTCGTGGGTTGGCCAAGTGCACCTAGAACTGGAGAATTTATGCCGGTTGAAGGAGATCGTGACCAAACTGTACAATAGACATGAAAGACTAATACATGAACTGTGCCATATGACTTTGTACAAACATCAACGGTAATCCAAGAGTTCGTTGGATGGGATGAGGCAACAGAGTGCACGTAGGCCGGGTGAACGATATTTAAAAAAAAAAAAAAGAAGTGGGGCATATATTAAGGGAGTCGCTGGCGTCATTGCTAACCTGGCCGTTGCCAGAATCCTGACTCAGTGCTTGTATTCGACCCACCTGTTTCTCAATGTAATCCAAATCCACGTTGCTGAACTTTTAGATCGTTTTTCAAGTTTTTGATTTGATATGCAGTCAGAGTAATCCAATCGCAAGTGAGTACTTTGAGATGATTATGCATGTTTTATGTTTTCAGTATTTCGAAGTTGCGCCACACAAATCACTGTTTAGAGATAAATCACTTTGCAGAGTTGTCTTTGAGTGTATAAACAGCAGGATATAATTTATTTTCTCCGCTCAGGGCCCTTGTGAAAATATATCTACAGGCTTGGCATCGCTTAGCGTACCAAAGTGGCCTCGTACTGACCCAAGTCTATGCTAGTAGTAGCCTGTCGTTGGCCCCACCGTGACACAATCCGTCAGAAAACGATCATCAAAGGCGGGATATTTGAGATTAAATAGAAAATTTGGATTACCATAAGAGATTATCAACGAAGTGAGCAAACGGCAGACGCCCTAAATCTGTTCCATGGTGACTACTCATGCAGTTAAATATGTCTATTATGCCGGCTAGCAACTTGAAGGCTTATATGAATCCAAGGGTAGCTTGCATCGATGACCTCGACCGATTACAAGATTTTGATTCGATCGATGTGGGGTACGTATACTTTCGCTATGGGACTTGCCAGCAACGAAGGCGACGGTGATATTAGATATGGCGCTTGCGGTAGTTCCAAGGATTGAAATATAATATTTACATCCAGAATTACCTGGGCTAATTTACAGGTTGACAGCTCATAAAGGAGTTACGACGGCAGAAGAATGTTCGAGCTTTGCCGTTGGTCCTACCACGAGGATAAGATAGATCCAGGACTAGTCCCAATCGTGCTTTGAGCGTCCTTTCTTGATTTCACTCCGGTAAGATTTCTCCTGTCTTTTGCGAGCCTTTTCAGCTTTTTCTAAAGCGACGACCCGTTTCTTCTGTTCCTCGGTGGGCTCATGCTTGACGGAGGCCGATGAAGCTGCGAGAACAATTTCATGAAGCTGTTAAGTTGCCGACTGGCTGAGCACACTAGCTAGCGTCCATGACTATTTAATCACTCACCTTTTGGAGACAGTCTTCAATGTTCTGTAGTTGGGAGCGATATACAGTGGATTGAATGAGGATGGAGTTCGTGGACGAGACATAGTGGGGCTGGTAATCATGTACTGAGAAATCTGACGATTACATTTGGAAAGAATCCTACATTTGCTTTCAAGGCTGCGTGTGCCCATGAAGGGATCCAAGGTGAGTCAACAGGACACCTTAATGTAGCTTTCGTATTCACTTTATTAACGTGCTAAACCAAATAAACCTGGGATTGCGTAAATTCGATGTATTCACGCACTTGTCCGCCAGGACCTGAGCTCCGGGAAAAGCTCAGCTCAACTAGATTCCTGGGTATCGACTGCGTCTTGAAGTTTGAAATCCATGAACGCGCTACCGAAGTGTCCTCGCGTGTCACAAGATCAGTTATCTTCGGCGCAGCAGGGAGATGGTATCCTGGCTGCGAGTATTTCCTAACAAGGCGAGATAGGTGTAGAGAAATAGATGGATTTCGCTGGGATAGGCATCGCAGCATGATGGTGAATGTGCCGCCGCAGCAGGGCTTTGAGGGTGTTTGGTCTAGTCGGCACAATCACAACGGCCCTTGGCCTCGTTGCGCTTCCATCTCCAATCCTCCATCCATTCGTGCCCCCACTAACTAGAAAATGGCTACAGCATCATCAGGCCTCGGCACGGAAATAGTATCTGTTATCAACAAGCTCCAAGACGTTTTCACCGCAGTCGGCTCGTCAGCGTCACAGATTGACCTTCCCCAGATATGCGTGCTTGGTAGTCAGAGTAGTGGAAAGAGCAGTGTGCTCGAGGTACGAATAACTATCTGGTCTATATTCAATCTTGGCCTAAATACTCTCTCACTCTGTAGAACATCGTCGGACGAGATTTCCTTCCTCGGGGTACCGGTATCGTGACGCGGCGACCTCTGGTATATATGATCAATTATCATTAATCCCCTTTTGCATTGATAATCTCAACTTCTCACAGGTTCTCCAACTTATTAACAGGCCAGCAGGGGGGATTCCTGGCTCTGGTCGTGAGTAGCACCCGAAACCCTAAAGCGTAAATTTGACTTTGCCGCAGCACAAACTGCCCAAATAAATGGCAACGACAAAGGCGCGGACAAGGCAGCTAATGCTGATGAATGGGGCGAGTTCCTCCACCTCCCCGGCGAGAAGTTCTACGACTTTCACAAGATCAGGGATGAAATTGTACGCGACACTGAGGCGAAGACTGGGAAGAATGCTGGAATCTCGCCCCAGCCCATTAACCTTCGTATATTCTCGCCCAATGTCCTGACGCTCACATTGGTCGATCTACCGGGTCTCACCAAGGTTCCAGTCGGCGACCAGCCTCGCGATATCGAGAAGCAGATCAGGGAAATGCTCATGAAGTACATTTCTAAACCTGCATGTATCATCCTGGCCGTCACTGGAGCCAATACCGACTTGGCGAACTCCGATGGTCTAAAAATGGCGAGAGAGGTTGACCCCGATGGTACAAGGACTATTGGTGTCTTGACCAAAGTCGATTTGATGTGAGTACGCGTCATTTCATGTAGTGGGCATACCCCAATGGAGCTCAAATTCAGGGATGTTGGAACGGACGTTGTGGACATTCTCGCTGGCCGCATCATCCCCCTTCGTCTAGGATATGTCCCAGTTGTCAATCGTGGTCAACGCGATATCGAGTCTGCCAAGCCCATCAGTCATGCCCTGGAGCACGAACGCGAATTCTTCGAGAATCACCCGTCCTACAAAGGCAAGGCTCAGTTCTGTGGAACGCCTTTCCTAGCACGGAAGCTCAACATGGTAAATTTATTGCACAAATTGAAGACTTCCTCGAGCTTAATGTCATGTCATAGATTCTCATGCACCATATCCGAGCCACTATTCCTGACATAAAAGCGCGCATCACGCAGCAATTACAAAAATACAATGCTGAGTTGATGTCGCTTGGTGGACCTCTCGGTGACGGCAACGCCGGCAATGTCGTGCTCTCCGTTATCACTGAATTTTGCTCGGAATTCCGCACAACCATAGATGGTAACACAAACGACCTGTCGTTGAATGAGCTTTCTGGAGGAGCGCGTATCAGTTTTGTCTTCCATGAACTATTCAACAATGGTGTCCGTAGTATTGATCCGTTCGACCAAGTCAAGGATGGAGATATCCGGACGATTTTATATAATTCCTCTGTACGTTGTCAGAGCTGTCTCTATTGTGTCCCTGATACCTGATATTCTACATCTACATATTAGGGCTCAACACCATCTCTTTTCGTTGGTACCGCCGCCTTTGAAGTCATTGTCAAACAACAAATCAAGCGCTTAGAGGAGCCAAGCTTGAAATGTTGCCAGCTGGTATACGACGAGCTTATCCGTATTCTCGGTCAACTTCTTGCCAAAATTGTTCGTACATCCCACCCATCGTACAAGTTTATCATGTGTCAATTATTTTTTATAAAAAAAAACAGCAAGCGTTCAGACGCTATCCTGCCCTCCGAGAGCGTTTCAACTCTGTCGTTGTCAACTTCTTCAAGCAGTCAATGACACCGACAACCAAACTAGTTACTGACCTGGTTGCGTGAGTGTTTAATGCTAGTCCACTTGAGGCTATCTCTAACAGTTCCAGTATGCAAGCGTGTTACGTCAACACAACACACCCCGATTTCATCAGCGGCCACAAGGCATGTTCTGAACGTACTTTCCTCTTAAAGTCATCTGATTTCGCTACTCAAGGCAACCTCTATCGTGAATGATCGTCTGAATGCTGCAAAACCCCCGCCAGCCGCAAACGACCAAAAGAACCCACGCGGACAAGTCAACAATAACAAAGACTTGGATGTTGACGCGAAGAAAGAGGAGCCCAGCTTCTTCGGTTCGTTCTTCTCCGCAAAGACTGGCGGAGCGAAGAAGAAGGGCGGCCCTGTTATGGAGGCCCCGCCTGCGGTCATCCGTCCCCAGGCCGCGCTGAGCGATAGGGAGACCATGGAGACTGAGGTCATCAGTGCGTTCATTCGGGTTTCCTGCTTCTATTTCAAGCTCTAAACCTTGTTTTCGCCATAGAGCTACTCATTCACTCGTACTTCAACATTGTGAAGCGCGAGATGATCGATATGGTTCCCAAGGCAATCTCGTTAACTCTTGTTTCACATTCCAAGGAGAACCTTCAGCGTGAGTTGCTCCAGGAGCTCTACAAAGCCGAGGTTCTCGACGACTTGCTCAAGGAAAGTGAGTATGTTGTAAGCCGCAGGAAAGAAGTTGTTGGTATGGTTCAGGCCCTGAACAAGGCCGAAGAGTATGTGCTGTTTATATATGCTTGAAGATCTTTATCTGAACGCTCCTACAGGATTGTGGCAGGCGTATAGTGATCCTCACTAATACGTAGTGGGGGAGCGCGTCTTCTCCATAGACGTTCTGCTCACTTCTAGTATACTATAATACCCTTTATACATGTGCTGTCATACTGGATTTTGTGGTCTTTGTTGCTCTAATTAGAGATGAGGTTGGATTTCATTGTCAAACTGGAAATATTTGTGACGCGTATCGTGATCCACCGTCTGACAACTGCATTAATCTTCATTTTATGGAAAGCTTGATTACTGCTAGTCCTGGTCTGTGTAAGTCTGTACAACTTGCAGGTCCATATGATATATATATACTTCAGAGAGTTAGTGGCTATAACTGGGACCTCACATGCAAGATGCATGAGGATCATATACACGCTGGAACGATGGCAATGCAAGAACAACAGCCTGAAGTGCTTGTCAGACCTTAGTAATTGGTCGTACTGATCTATTGTGGAGCGTATTGTTAGAGTTCCGAAGCTCGCGCAGCGGCAGGTTGCGTGAGGCAGCGTGTCGTGTCATGGCGTTCTTTGATTTGCTGAGATTAGTGACATCGATAAGTAGCCGGTGTGTTCCGCTAGAAGCCTAGTGGGCTGCGGGCTGAAGGCCGTGGCAGCCTGACACCCCCGCCTGATATGAAGCGACGTTGATCTATAAATCCATACCCAGAATTCATTGTGAGCTGTAGGATACTAGTTTTTTTTTTGAGCCTAGAGATGTTGGTTGTCAGGGAAGCGGATACGTGGCACATCTTGAGACTAATTCAAGCTCCGTCAGGACACCCCCTGGATGTATTTTACCTAGGTTTTAACATCAGATGTGTGATCAGCCTTGGAGGAGACGAGATTGCGCGTATGAGGTGCATATTTGGTGGCCATGGGGCAGAAAACAGGGAGTAGAGGGGCGTGTAGCGGCCTTGAGGGTGTTCATGGGATCGGACGGAAGACAGACAAAGGAGCCTCGTTACGTAAGGCGGAAATGACTCCTTTTGCCGGAGTTTGAATTTTCTCATGTATATAACCCCGCCATTCGCCACTTGAAATTCCCTTACCACCCCCTGTGAAATTTCCCACGCCCTTACCCAGGCAAATTTTTTTCAAAACGATGTCGTCCTTCACTCTCACCGCTCGCAACGTCGGCGCGCCTCGCACCAACTTCGCGCAACAACCCTACCAACATCAGCCACAAGTCCAATATCAACAGCAACCCCAACATGGACTTGCATTGCCATCGGGTAACCCGTATATGCCGCAGCAGTCAAACACTCTTCCCGGGCCGTCTCCACTATCAAACTCATTCACACAACCCCAACTCCCCGCCCCTACAACCTCGCTTTCACCTCCTTCTAACGCTGTGGCAGGTCCCTCTACACCGGCAGCCACGCCTGTCCCATCGACACCAGCCCCCCTCACTCTAGAGCAACAGCACATCACTGCCGTTGAAGGAATTGTCCCGACCCTCCAGAATATTGTTGCGACAGTAAACCTTGATTGTCGCCTCGACCTGAAGACTATTGCGTTGCACGCTAGGAATGCGGAGTATAATCCCAAGGTTGGTATGAACCCACATTCTCATTGCGCAACACTTCGAACTGTTTCGATTTGTTCCGCTTAGCGTTTTGCAGCTGTTATCATGCGTATTCGTGACCCGAAGACGACTGCGTTGATCTTCGCGTCTGGCAAGATGGTCGTGACAGGCGCCAAGTCAGAGGACGACTCACGTCTAGCTTCGCGGAAGTATGCACGTATTGTCCAGAAACTGGGCTTCGTAGCCAAGTTTTCTGAGTTCAAGATTCAAAACATCGTCGGTAGCTGCGACGTCAAGTTTCCTATTCGCTTGGAGGGTTTGGCCTACTCTCACGGACAGTTCAGTAGTTATGAGCCCGAGGTATGTCCCCCTTCTTACCCGCAACGTTGAGACTCATTCGCTCCTCAGTTGTTCCCTGGCCTCATCTACCGCATGATCAAACCCAAGGTCGTGCTGCTCATCTTCGTGTCTGGGAAGATTGTTCTCACTGGTGCCAAGGTAAAAGTCTTTCTATTTCTCTGTATGACATGACGTCGTGTCCGCTATGTTATCGTGTCTTGGGTCTTTACGATCCCAAGCGCTTGACGTACAAGTGACCGGATGGCGTTGATAAAGCCACGGGATCACATGTTGGATCTCGCTAGCTCGCCCATGTCATGAGCTCAGTGGACCCGGTTTGAATCCATCCGCTGACACTCTTTGCTCCTCTCGCGACTCAGGTCAGAGAAGAGATTTACACAGCATTCAATACGATATACACCGTGTTGTGCGAGTTCCGAAAACCCTAGTTGCTCAGTGGTTTCTTTCCTTCGCTCTACAATACCTTCGCTCGTTTGACTCTGGCCCCATCCCGTTTTTGGCCCCATCGCGCCCTCGTCCTCTACTGTCCTACCTTCGCTCGGTTGTGAACCCATCGCGAAGACTGCGGGACGGTATGCGTCAGGATTTAAAATCTAAAATGCATACTTGTGTCAGGGAATGGTACGGATAGTAGTGCACGTCCCTTTCCTTCCCTCTCGATTCAAACCCCCAACATTACCATAATCTTAAATTTCTCTCTTGTACTTTTGCTCAACCACGCATGCACCATCATTCCCTATCCACCATCAATGAATTATACATACAGACAAACAGACATTTTTCGACATACTATAGTACCGATCGTCGAATTCAATCAAATTGGGCTCATGACATCTATGCCATTTTCTACCTGGTTGGAAATATCCGCATCTTCCTTCACACCATCACGACGGCTGGTCCTCGTCTTTCCCTCTGCTTTCAATGGTTTTCAATCCTGCTTCGTTCTCTGCCCTCCTACAGGCACTTAGTCTGACACAAGGCTCATATAAACCTTCTCCCGGATCGTCTCGTCTTGACTTCTCGTCTTTTACTGTAGGGGGCAATGAATCAAGTTCTGGAACCCCGCCGTTGACCAATACTCTACCTCGAGTCATGAATCTATACGAAAACACGAAGGACGCGTCGCCTACATCTCAGGATGAATGCTTCGTTGAGCCATACAACGTCCCGCCAATTGGGAACCAAGCATTCAAACCTTTCGATCCTCAGATGGCGAATCTCTTTCGTTATCGGCAACAACAGTCTGTCAATCTAGGCTCTTGGTAGGCCTTTGCTACTTTCCCATTGATGTCTTGCTCATCTTTTTTCAAAGGTTCGTTCAGGAAAACTGGATGTCTCCTTCTCAATTCAAGTGCGCTAGCGGCAAGAAAATCTCAGAATTGGACATTGCATCTGGCTGGGGCGGTATTGACTCTGCAAGGGATCTCCTTGAGCGGCATTGGGACACCTGGATAACTCAGTCAGACTTCCACTACCTCGCGAGCATAGGAATCAACACTGTCCGCATTCCGATCGGGTACTGGAATCTGGGACCGTACTACTGTCAGGATACTCCGTTTGCTCATGTCGCTGAGGTTTACAAGAACTCATGGCCGCGGATCGTGCGTGCTATCAACATGGCGGGAGAGGAGGGCATGGGTGTTTTGGTTGACTTGCATGGCGCGGTGGGTAGCCAGAACGGTCAGCCCCATTCTGGGATCTCAGACAGTGCGACGACCATGTTCTTGAACCCTCAATATGCGGACAAAACAATCACAGTGCTCATGTTTTTGATGGAACAGTTGTCAACTGTAAACAACGTGGTGGGGATACAGATTCTCAACGAGCCTGTAAACCTGCCAGAGTTGACAGACTTCTGTACGTTTCATTATGGTACTCCTCTCCATTATATTGTATTGACGGTTTATGGTATGTCAGACTCGCGTGCCATTTCATCGATGAGGCAGGCCCCCACACCTGCAGCGGCTACATTTCCACTGTATCTACACAACGGCTTCGATCTTGGGCGTTTCAGTGACTATGTGGCTAATCGGACTGATTTCATTGTTCAAGATCACCATTCTTACTTTGTCTTCACGCCCTCTGATGAAGCTGAGCCTGCCTCTGACCACACCAAGGATATCCACAGTACTATATCTGATAGCCTCGCCTCTGCTTCAGCGAAGCAGCGTAGAAACTTGGTCATTGACGAGTGGTCCTGCGCACTCACGCCCCAGAGTATCTCGAACGAACCTGACCAAGAACGAGCAAGAAGGGACTTTTGCGAAGGCCAGATGAATGTGTACACGGACACGACGGCAGGGTGGAGCTTTTGGTGTAAGCGTGCTCTTTCTTGCGTTCTAACTTCTTGTTATGTTGACATCTTAACATTTATCTAGCTTATATAAAGGAGGGATGCGACGATGACCCCGGGTGGTGTTTCAAGACAGCAGTCAACAGAACTCTTCCCGCTAGTTTCTTCTCATATGGACAGGCACCTATTGTGGACCCATGGCAGATTCAGGTCGTTTCCATCGCCATTGCGAACATGACCGCACCCCCTGTTTCGGAGATTCTATCCGCTCCTCAAGGCAATAAGCCTCGGACCCCGCGGACCATATTCTCTTCACGCATGTCAGACAATGGCGCCATTCGTCGCTTTGAAACTATCCACACTCACCGCGAAGAACAGAAGGACAGTTTCGACGGGTTGAACCTCACTCCTGCGCAGAAATCCACAGTGAAGGGCTATACAGATGGTTTCCTAGCGGCCAAGTTGTTCGCGTCGTTCCGACTCTCGAAACTCGGCTTTGTGGGGCAGTATGTAGCCGACTGTATCGCGCAGGAGGGCCCGGATATGATTGTACCTGGCACAGAACAGAACTACCGCGACGGGTTCGGCCAAGGGTTGGTGGCGGGTCAGAAAGTGGTTATGGCGGCAGTCGGTCAAGAACCTGCAGGACAGTTTTGAACATTTGTTCCCTTATTTATTCAACTACAGACTACCCCTACTTTCCTTTACATGTATACCTGCTTTAGAATTTATGGACTTGTTTTCCTGAAATAAGCGGAAATTGAAATTCTCCCCGCATTTCACGCCTGTCCACGATGATGAGAAACAACAACCGACTTGTGTCCTACTACCATGCCACGCCCTACACAAGGTGGCGGTCTCAGCCTGAATAGCCCGGTACAATCCACATTGGCCCTTCTCACCAACCCCACATACTTCTGGACTCTCGCGCTTTTGGTCGTAATCGGCGATACCTTCCTCACTGAACTCATCATCCGCTTCGTACCCTGTTAGCAGTGTGGCTCTCATTCATGCCCTCATGACCTCATCATGATTCTACACAGACACGGAAATCGATTGGGAGACCTATATGGTCCAGACGGAGGTGTATTTAAAGGGGCAGCACAATTACACCATGATCACAGGACCCACGGGACCGCTCGTGTAAGATACTGCATATCCCCTTGACGCGTTTTCAATGGCCTCTACTGACCTTTTTCAAGCTATCCAGCCGGCCACTTGCGTATCCATACCTTCTTGTACGAATGGACCGACTCGGGCCGCAATATTGCGTTCGCACAACAAATCTACGGCCTGCTCTACTTAGCGACGCTCACACTCACATGTGCTATCTACCGGAAGGCAGGAACTATCCCTAATTGGATTCTCCTCGTTCTTCCGCTCAGCAAGCGGCTGCACTCGATATTTGTGCTCCGCTTGTTCAACGACTGCTGGGCTGTATTAGCAGTAAATGCCGCAATATTTTTGTACCAAGCAGGGCTGGATGATACGGCGACGTGCCTATTTGGGTGAGTAGATAGTATAACTTCTCATGCGCGTACTAAAAGCTTCTGTGGTCTGTAGAGCGGCGCTTTCGATTAAAATGTCTATTCTCCTCTATCTCCCAGGTTTACTCGTCATCCTATTCAAGCGCCGAGGTCTTCTGTCCACACTCCGCCACATGATGACCATCACTGCTGTACAAACCCTACTCGCAGGCCCCTTCCTATCAGAAGATCCATGGGCTTATCTGGCCTCCGCGTTCGACCTATCGCGCGTATTTTTGTACAAATGGACCGTAAACTGGCGGATGATGGGCGAGAACATATTCCTTAGCCAACAATGGGCAAAGGCGCTACTTGCAGGCCACATAGGTGTGCTAGTCCTCTTCGGGCTGTTCAGGTGGTGTCAGGATGATGCTGGTGGGGTCTTGGGCGTCTTGAGACGTGGCCTTGTGCGACCTCATGTCCCTCCAACTGAGGTAAAGTCTATTACAGCTGATTGTGAGTGTCCCCTTATCTGTGTTTTCTGGTACTCTGTGCTTACTCTTCCGCGAAAGACGTAGCGACGGTGCTGTTCACTTCGAATCTTATTGGCATGATATTTGCGCGATCGCTCCATTACCAATTTTATTCCTGGTATGCACACCAGGTACCCTTCCTTGCCTGGCAGTCACCGTACCCTGTCGTTGTCAAGTACGTCCCTATGTATAAATTCTTCCCACATCCCTATTAACATTTGGGGGTTTCTCTCAGACTTTCACTAATACTCGGAGTCGAATACGCTTGGAACGTTTTCCCTTCTACGCGACTGTCCTCATCCATCCTTCTTGGCGCAAATACCCTCCTACTACTCGGTGTCTGGCTCCGCAAGGACGAGAATTTGCCAGTAAAAGTAAAAGTAAAAACGACATAAACTTTATAGAACCATAGCGTTCGTCATAAATCTCAACTCTAATAAATTTCTGACTTGAATCCTGATCCCGTGTAAACTCAGGATGTTGACTCCCAGTACATGACAACCCAATCGTTTTACTTCCGTTCCGTTTGCATGTATCAGACAGGAATACAAAAAAAGATTCAGTTGTAAATTAATTCACGAAAGCCTGCAGCTCATGAATACAAGAAACCAAGTATACCATCAACGGTTTCTTCAAGTCCTCATATCCTTCTCCGTCGTTTAAAACCACACCGATTCAGATACCTCTGCATCGTCGCACCCATATGTCTCGGCCAAATGTGAGTGAAGGACCTTACGGCGCATACGCCTCTTCTGATTTGCCAAAAGCCTCTTAGCTTTTCGACTTGCATCGTCGTCAGACGAATCGCAGGGCGCGGGGTTCTTATTCACGGTCAACCCAGCTTCATAGGGGTCTCCACTCCGACGTGTCTTCAGTGCTATGTCGCGCAGCTCCTCGAGGGCGATTTGTCCAATATCTGCATCATGGGGTAGATCAGAAGCCCCATAGACATCCTCACTCCAGCACTTCTTGATCGCAACAAAAAAGGCCTCCCCGAATGCGAGTGAAGCATCACAGCGTTCTTCGAGTTTGCCGAGAGAAGGCTCCTGAGGCGCGACCTGGCTCGTATCTACACCCTCCTCTTCCAGAGAAGAAACTTCCGCAAGTACAGCACTGCCAGGATCTTCGGTTGTGATTTGATTTGTGTCTATGATTTCTGCTGCTTTCAATGAAACCACGGCCGAATCTCTCCTGGCCGCAGAGGCTTGGTGCATCCGATACACATCCATCACACGATACTTGTAACGGAGTCGATCAGCTGCGCGCTCTGCCACTCGAAGTTGATGCAAATAATGCCATGTATAGTGCGCAACTGGGGAGGCCCTAGAGAGAGGCAATGTCGACGGGGAACATACAGCCTTATCCGTTTCAGAGGAAACTGTTGAGCTGGGGGATGCTAGCGTTGAACACAGGTCCTGATGAATTGCTACTTCAGCCGTCGAGGGTGGTACAATTGAGGAGGACGTCGCTGAATCCAAAGATGGGAGAGGATTGGGACAGGAGGCCAGTATCCCCGAGAACTCTGAGATTGAAGGGCAAGGCGCCGGAGTCGGGGCTGTCATTGAAGGAGATCGAACAAAGGCGGTTTTGGAAGGCTGGTCATGAAGGACCTCTTTTATGACCTGCTTAATCATTATGACGACTAGAGGAAGACGGAACAAGGCGAGGTGAGGAAATGCATTGAGCAGGTAAACGCCAACGTGGCGGGACGATCAGAAACGTACCGATAATCCCGACACCAAGGGGTCGGCCAAAGGCTACGACGAAGGGGCGGCAAGCGAAATCGCGTTTGGCGAGAGCAAGGTGGGACGTGGGGAAGGTGCACTGGGCGGGGGGTAGGCCAAAGAGTAGAGGCGTGAGCGCGACGATTATAGGGACAACAGCGATGCTGAGGCATGTCGCAAGGAACGCAGAGAGTGGGGAGTAATGAGGGTGTGCGAGTTTCCTCATGTCAAGGACAGAGATATAGTAGTTATATTTGAAACGATATTGGATGTAATAAAGAACGTACACTGAGAGGGTAGTCCAGTCTGATGCTCCATTTTTCAAGCAGGGAGCTTATTGGATGATTTTAGTTTCGACTGGATTTAGAGTTTAGCCATCATAATCGAGTGGCGCAAAAGGTTGTGAGCGGGCAGGGGAGTTTTCTGGTAACAGACAGTTACTCCGTCCAAATTCAGCTTCCAAAAGAGCTCACGCTCTTCAAGATAAGGCATAAAAGCGCGTATTAACATTTATAGCATTAGAGGTCGTGATAGCGATGAGTAATCAGAAGTCCATATGTATATCTACAGCCACGTCTACGCCGAATCGTTGACCTGATGCGCACCCGGCCCAATTGAGCGCTCTACTAGATGCTCATCCGCACCATCCTTCCACGTCTCCTCTAGTGATACACCGGGACGTTGTACGGTACCCTCTAGCCCATGGTGGTCAGGCTGTGCGGGATGAGAATTGTAAAATCTACCATGCCCTTGCGGGTCTAGGTGATCGTCTGATCCTGAGGCCGAGGGACGTCCCGGCTGATGCATTGGCAAGCCGTCTTCCTCCGCCTCCTCACGCTTAATGCGGGGTGAGTAGGGTCTATGTGAGAGTTCGGAGGCTAGGCTGGGGAAGTATTGGCGGTAGGAGAAGTACGAGACCACGGTACCGAGAAGGGAGCCTACCAGGACATCGTGCCAGTGATCTGGGGGGCCGTTGGCAATCAAAAAGACTAGCATTGAAGCTCGTATCAAACTCACGCCTGTAATCCATCGTACGCGAAATGGCTACGAGTGCAGCTGCGGCGAAAGGGGCAAGGGAGAGCCAAGCTTTCGTCTACCGTAATTGAGCATTGAAGCAGTTGGAGCGCCATAACAATAACATACTGTATGTCCACGACGATCAAAGAGATGGAGTTTTCCGGCGAGGTAAAAAGCCAGGAAGCCTAGTCCCGCAAACGATGCTGCAGAAAGCATGCAGAACTCAGTAAGGAGATGGCGAAAATGGAAGCCTACCCACTACTTGAATGACCTGAGGGGAAACTGCGGAAGCCGTCGCGAAGCAGGCTGGCATTAGTCTGGGTGCAAATCTGCCAGGATGAAAGACCGAAGGTGGGGTCAGTGTAGCCCGCAGGTGGTTGGCACCGGTCAACCAGATCTGCGAAATAAAATAAGATTCCAGGGAACTGATCACTTGCAGCGAGACACACCTGGTCTTGGTCGACCAACAGTGATCTTGACGATCTGTGTTATTGAGCCAGTCAAAGCAAGACCAAGGATTACTGCTCCAGATGTGGAAGTTGAAGTCAGGTTGCATAGGTATAAATTAATAAGAACGAACATCCGAGAGTGCCTGTAGAGCAATTTAGTTGGATGTGATAGATGATATACGTCACACGAACTATTGTGCAAGTCCCACCATGAGCGGACAGTCAAGAGGTTGATGATAGGCTGGATAACTAGCGGTGCAACGACAGCGATCAAGTATAGTGCGAGATTCTAGCAATCAGGGTTTACGTTCGGGTGTGTCGTGTAATTGAAATGGAAACATACTGGGATACGTTCGTGAACAGCATAACTGGGGAAACACATTTGATTAGTGATATCTTGAGTGGCGAGATGGAGCTTACGGATGGCGAAGGCTGAAAGATGAGGTCGCATCAGACTAATATCAATGTTGAATGAGGGGCAATGAAGAAAGCATACGAAGTATCTTCGACAGAGAACACTCTGCGGTAGCCATCGACTTTGTCCAAAGACAAGAAGCACGCGCTGCAATGGCAAATTCAGTATTTGAAGGCACGTTATTAGCGAGATGGTACTTGCGCAAGCGCGATAGTAAGGATCCTGGAAAGCACAAAACGTCCGTAGTTAGCCCCGAGGTACTTAATATGGAGGGATTTAAGAGTTGAACGCACCAATCAGGTAGATATGAGAAGAGGAGCTTTCGTCTTCTAATGGAAGTGAGTGGTCCCTTACGCTGGGATTGGAGGAAGAAGGACGACATTGTTGAGGCTCCAGGCAGGCGCTGGACGGTGGTCTTTGAAGTAAGCACAGCCACGTGCACAGGCCCGAAAAAGCAAGCTTTTGATTGCTGCGCCGGATAATTACACAGTCATGCAGTGCTTCTCTCAGGAGTCCTTACTCGCGTCCCACGGCGGACCATGTTACAAGGAAATCGGAGGGTATGGCTTTCACCGGCAGTATACATAATCAATTGCAACTCGAGTAAATTGAAAGACTCAAGCCTGTACCATCCGTTTCTCCGGCGTGATGGACACTTTGCAAATCTTGTACTTAGCGGTCGATCAAGGACCGGGACCGATGGTAATTATGCCGCGACAGTCTAGCTTTGCGAACTGGTATCTAAAACACTAAATAATGCTTCATTATAAGCTCCAGCCCAACAACAGAGATACAAACATGACTGATCGTAATGAGCGTGAAAAAAACGCCGGAGTACGCAAATAATTATGTCGCGGGGAATTGGAGGTATGTATGCGCGGGATATCATCGTTGAAAATTAAGCAAGCAATTTTTCGAGAGCCGCTCATCGAACTTGTACCAGGTTATGTCCTATATTATGACCTCGAGCCTGGCGCCAGGGAGCGTGGCACGGAGTGCTCGTTAGCGCCATCTTTCCACGCCTCTTCGAGCAGCACGCCTGGACGCTGCACGGTCCCCGCGAGCTTGTACTCCGTTTCATCAGGTCTGGTGGTTTGACCGGGGAACGGGTTCTGGTACTGCGAATGGTGGGGATGCATGTAATGCTGCTGGTCCTGCTGTGGAAAGGCAGCTGGCTCATCGTTCGAGCTTGATGGGCGGGGTTGATGCATAGGCAGAGATAACAGTTCTTCGCCCTCACGCTTAATACGCGGCGAGTAGGGCCTGTGTGAAAGCTCCGACGCAAGGCTGGGGTAGTATTGACGGTAACTGAAGTACGCAATGGTGGTCCCGAGGATGGAGCCCACCAACACATCTTGCCAGTGGTCTAAAATCGCATGTTATCAAATTCATAAGGGGAAAGGTTGAGTTGGAGATCAATATTATAAATGATAACAAAGTCCGACAGATGGACGTACGTCGATAATCCATTGTACGAGAGATGGCAACCATCGCCGCGCCAGCAAACGGTGCAAGCGACAGCCAAGCTTTTCCCTGTTTAAATGTTGAGCATGTCACCCGACGGGAATGCAGAACACGAGTTTACCGTGTGTCCACGACGGTCAAAGAGGTGAAGCTTTCCGGCAATGTAGAAGGCCAGGAAACCCAGTCCTGCAAAGGATACTTTTCTAATGTTTGAAAAGGAAAAGTATTAAGAATGAATTAGATACTCACAACTCGAGTGCCCCGATGGGAAGCTACGGAAACCGTCACGGAGCAAAGGGATATCCGTTTGAGTACATACTTGCCATGCGGTCAGTCCAAAGGGAGGGTCCACGGTGCCAGGGGGAGGCTGGCATCGATCAATAAGATCTACAATTATAATACATATATCAAGGTCAGAGTAGATGACGGAGCAACAAGTACAGTCATGTACCTGGTCTTGGGCGACCAACAGTTATCTTTACAAACTGTGTAAATGCACCGGTCAACGCAAGACTGAGAATTACTGTTTATGAAGGATGGGTTAGCTATATAACAAGGAGGAACGAGCGGGGACTGACATCCTAGTGTGCCTGTAAATTTTAGGTATGAGAAGTGAAAAAGTGCGATCCTAAACGCACGCACTGTTGTGGAAATCCCACAAGGAGCGGATCGTGAGGAGGTTAATGATCGGTTGAAGCACCAAAGGTGCAGCAAAACATATAAGAATTAGCCAGCTATTCTGTGGGGTCAAGGCAAGTTAAGTTTCCTAATTGCAACAAAAATGGAAGACATTCGTACTGGAATTCGTTCTTGCACGGCGTAGCTGAGGTGTGGGTAATGGGTAAGGGGATAACGGAAGGATGATTAACGAAGCATACGGATGGCGCAGCCTATGGAT
Source organism: Sphagnurus paluster (assembly GCA_018282025.1). Classification (NCBI taxonomy): domain Eukaryota; kingdom Fungi; phylum Basidiomycota; class Agaricomycetes; order Agaricales; family Lyophyllaceae; genus Sphagnurus; species Sphagnurus paluster. The sequence goes on from JABCKI010005719.1 coordinate 77,412, forward strand.
GAGTTCGAGTGAGAAAGGCACGATGAGAAATGAAATGAGACAACACACGAAGTGTCCGAAACTGAGAATACCCGTCTATAGCCTTCGATTTTATCCAGTGCGAGGAAACCTGCGCTGCAGTTGAGAGTGAGTGGTGTTGGGAGCTGAACGGTATGGTCGCAGACGTACGCCAGCGCAATAGTGATAATCCTAGGCCACAATAGTTGAGGTTTGCAGCAATAACTTTAGTTTGGCATGGGAACGTACCAGTCAGGCAAGTACGACAAGAATAGCCTTCGCTTTCTTTTCGCTGACATGGGCGGCTTGCGCTCGGCCTGACGGAAGACGGTGGTAGGGGCCATAGGGGTAGGGCCCAGAGGGGGGTAGTGGTGGGACGAAGAAACTGGGGGATCACTGAGCCGAATATAAGACATCCAGAGGAGAATTTGACGACACAAAAGGCGCACGGTTACAACTTACATGCGCAATCGAATAAACAACACCACCATTCATAAGTAACAGCCTCAAGGCCCTTCTTGAAACTGCCCACGACATGTCTGAAAATTTTAATTGGCTTCCGGGTATGGAATCCATCGTATTTTGCACCTTCAATCTGACTGTCTCTCGAGAATCTAGAACATGATGTTTTACTCGACAAAATCGCGTCAACAGATAATATAGAGTGCGTAGTCAGCTCTACATTGTAATTTGACCTACAAGTTCACTCTACAACAGCAGCAACTTAGATTGGAACGTCCTCCGCAATGCCATCAAGCACAAGATCTCCGAGGTACGCTAATCGTGTACCCTATCTTATGCTGCGATCCAGCCAACCCGTACAACACACGACCCTAGAACACTACTGCTTTTCTCTCCGACAAAGCGCAGCCCCCACCGCCTCCTGCATTCCAGCCCCTGACACTGGTTTCGGGGGGGCTTCGGCTACCACCGTTTCCACCGCGGAAGCAGCAACGCGCGCCGCATATGACCCCGATACCTGTTAGTTATATGAACGAGGAGCAGGCTAACGAGCTCAAAGGCTACATTTTTGCGCAACTAGACACCTTCGACTCGTGAGTCTTGTTCTTCAACGCGTGTGCTACTCAATAAAAAGTATCTGAGCATCTAGGAACCCACCATTCACAATACAACGAGTATGCGAGCTTTGCCTTCATCCGTGGCAGCACTATACATCGGTCGGAAAGTACCTCCGTGCGGTAGAAAAGTCCCTCCTTGTTACTTCTACCTGGGACAGCTTCCCACCTCTCTCAGAGATTGACTCAGACCCTAATGGCCGGAGCGTGTTCTCGCTTGGATCAACGCGTCAGTCCGCACCAGCAACGCCTCTCTTTTCTCCCATACCCTTCTTGCACGATGACGCCCGCCGCTCCAAATCTCGTAGTCCTCCCCCCTCTCCCTTGACTCTAGCAGCATCCCCTATGATTGTTCCGGAGCCTTTGGAACCCAGAGCGCTTGGTTTAGTAGACGAACTTGACGATCCGAGTCCCGGACACATGAGCGATCATCCGACGGCCCTGACATCGACGACTACTAGCGATGTGCCCATCCCAAGACCTCTGATAGGAAGCCTAGAGCAGAGATTCGTGAAAAGTAAGGAAAAGCCTGTTGAGCAGACAGGAACGGATAACATGGCGGTTGACGAGGACAAGAAAAGCACCACAAGAGGTGAAACTTGATGCGAAGGCAGGGTATAGATATTACATGGGTGGTAGTTGCTGTAAGTACTATACTTTTACCAAAGATCATGGGAGACGTTGGGCTACTGCATCGTCTGTTTAATCTTCTCCAGCATTGCATCCATCCGTAATTTCATGTTGGGCTGGCCTCGCCCTGTCTCGCCCTGACCACCGCGACCACCTCGCCCTCTTCCTCGGCCTCGACCGCGTGCGCCTCCTCGGTGTGATGAGTCTGCTTTGAATGTATGAAGTGTAGATTTTGAGTAGGCTTGGCGAGTAAGGTCGCGCAGCGACAAAGGAGGGTCTGCAGCGGCTATCTCTTCATCGATCTTGCGCCGTCTGCGGGAGTTCTTCGGGGCGAGTTCGGGGTGGATGTGAGCGCGCGATGGATGGAGAGTGGATTTTTTGGGTGTGGGCGCCGGTGCCGGTTTTTCCTCTGGCTCAGACGACTGCTCTTTCTCGACCTCCTCCTGTTCAGATTCTGAGCCAGATTCTGGTTTTTCTTCATTGTCTGATCCTTTCCCTTCAACGATATGGGCTGTAGATAATAGTCCTTCTTTGCGCTTTTGAGCCTTCCATTTTGATTTGATCTTTTTATTTTCGACCCATGTCTGCTTTAATTTCTTGGCTACAAATCGTTACTGCAGATTCTGGATTGAGCAGGAAAGGGGCTTGCCTCTGTTTATAGGCAGATGGCGAAACGTCGGTGGTTGCTTGCGCTTCAATGTAGTCTCTACCATGGAGAAAGCTGGGCAAAGCAGTGCTGAGGCAGGCCCTGCTTACGTGAGGGTTGATAAAAGCAAACAGGTGCGTCAACACAACACATCTCATCCCTTCCTTCTCGCTCTCAACGCTCTCACCCCCACTCAGTTCTTCTTTGTATTTTCCTATACTTCGCATGAGCGTGCAGAATCTCAATACATTCGGTACGCCTCTCCGTCGGTACCCTTCTTATCGATCCGTGCTCACTCCTTCCGTCTAGACCCCTTTGCAGACGAGGGAGACCCACTAGGAGACAGCCAAGACGTCGGATCCCAAGCGGATTACATCCACATTCGTATTCAACAGAGAAATGGAAGGAAGACACTGACCACCTTGCAGGGACTCCCCAAACGTAAGTCGCACCCCATTTTCACCCTCCATACATGCTCATGTCACGATGCCCCCACCTATAGAATACGACTGTAAGAAGATTCTTAAAGCCTTCAAGAAGGTATGGATCTGTCTCTCCTAGCCACATCTTACATGCCCTTTTTATCTCAAACAATAATCTAATCTGTGAAACATTGCAGGAATTTGCTTGCAATGGCACCCTCGTTGATGACGAGAAGCTGGGCCAAGTCATCCAGCTTCAGGGCGACCAACGTGCCCACATCTCCAACTTCCTCATCGAGAACGGCATCGAGAAGTCTACTATCAAGGTGCATGGATTCTGAGCCCAAGTTCGTTCAACCGGAAATCTGTGCGGCATCGCGCCTCACACTTTCACTTTTGGCCCTACATCGCGATCATCGTTTCCAGTCTTACACTTACATTTGTGGTCTCCGCTCATGCCTCTCGCTATCCTCTATACGTAAATATATTTGCTTGCCATTTGGTCTGTATGTCTTAGCACAAATAAATGTCGGTATCGCCAAGCAAGGACTATGGCACAACCCCACATCCCGAAGTGGACGTTTTACGCAGGTTAGTTCAGTCAATTTTCGGGGTTGTGGAGGCTGGCTATCAATCACCATCTAGTATTAACTCAGTGCGACCTGTGGCGTTATTGACTGCAGTTCCCATGCAAATAGATCTATATCTATACAAGTAGTGAACATATTCAGCCTCAAGGTTAACATAACTTAGCTGCGTTTCGCCACAGAATACTCCACCATCACAGACATGGGATAAATGAAAGAACATTACTTGATCTTATCCAAAGGTCTAAGAAAAGTATTTAGAATTCTATAGCAACGGAGGAAGGACGGACAAATAGCAAACCTGTTGAAACCACCACGCCTAGAGAAGAAGGGTTATCAGAGCCCCAGAATGAAAATGATCGTATCGGACACACCTGTTCATGTATTGGCGCCAAGTTCGCTGTTTCTTGATCTGCACAGCACCTTCTTGGTTGCCCTCCACGGGCTTTCCCTGTAGATGAGCGTAAATTTCAGGCAGTGTAACAAAAGTACTAAAACAATACCTTGGTAGAGCCAAATCCACTCAAACCCATCGTGGCCATCATTGCAGCGTCATCGTCGTTCTCGGCATCCATGGCTTCACCCTCTTCGCCCTCATCCGGGTCTAGGTTAGGCCGGGAGTGATTAGTTTTTTCACCAGAATCTGTGTAATATGATTAAAGACAAAGAATATAGAAGGGAATGAATCCAAACCCCTATTATTTTTGGGCATAGCTGCCACAAAGGGCTGGGGCGTGCGATTGCGGGTGTCTTCGTCCTCGCGAGGTCTTCGTGTTCCGTCCTTGGAGTCTTCTTTCCGAGGTGCATCTCTCCTTTCATCGCGCCCATCTCTTTCCCTATCATCATCTCTTCTTCTACCGCCTCTGTCATCGCGCCTGTCGCGGTCGCGTTCGCGGTCCCTGTCGCGCCGTTCATCTTCCTTGTCCCTTCTGTGAGGCTCACGACGATCTAGAGTTCGAATTTGATTAGGACTTGGTGGGTTGGAAAATAGAAGATACACTCACCAGGTCGTCGCTCTCTATTAGTATCCCCACCCCGGCGAGGACTGCGTGATCGACTCGACCTCCGGCGGTCGTCATAATGAGGTCTCGATGCTCCACCACGGCCTCCTCTCGAATACCTTCCCCGGTCTCCAGCACGGTCGCGGTCATCCCTCTCCCAACTACGCTCGCGCCGATGATGTTCAGGACGGGAAGACATGTGTGTTTGTGACTAGGTCACGGAGGTGTGACACGACATTTAACCTCTTCACCTTGACAATGTCTGTTGCGCGACTCGGAGCTCCAGTATGCAGAATATCGTGGGCAGTACCATCTCAGAGGTGTATGAGCACCGGTACTGAAAACCGTGTGTGGTCTGGACTTGACCCATCGTCAGAATGCTCAACCTATTACAGGACGCATGATCACCCTCACGGGCGTGCCTACTCTTACTGCCCCAGGCGATATCCGTAGGGCAGTTGGTGAAAAGCTGAAGGGACTCGAAGACAGTATGTGCCTTTCAACCCGAGGGAGTTGTGCCTAACCGGCTATGATTTTTAGTCCAAATCGACTATAACCGATTCCAACCCACTGGACGCGCATTTATAACCTGTACGCGGCCTGAATTTCAGCGGGACAACCTCCGCGCGCTTGAAAAGTTAACTTTGTGTGGGCTTCCTGTAAGAGCCAACCCCTCTCTGGACCTTAGCACGGAGGGGCGACCGCGAACGCGGGGGAACAAGGGCCGTGCGGAGGCAGCAGCGCGGGGCGCCATCCGTGGTACAGGGCCCAAGGGAAACTTCCCTAACACAGAGCGCAATGTTCTTTTATGGGGCCTTCCTGGAAAGATGGAGGCCTCTGAGGTGGAGAAGTTGTTCCTCCAGGATTTCAAGCTTGCGCGGACGAAGGGCCAGCCGACGATTGTGAAGGTCCCGATGTACGTTTTCCATGGGGGTAGCTTGATAAACATGCGGCAATTTGTCTGACTTATCTTTATGAATAGACCTGAGGATAGGTTTACGCTATTTTCGAGATTCCTGGTGACCATGGCTTCTGTGTCTGAAGCACGACGCCTCGTTCGACACTTGCATATGACAGACCGCGCCAAAGCAGGCCGGCTGATACGAGCGCAGGTTCTCTATTAGACTTATCATTGTTCTGAACAGGAAAGGTATAATTCATTAATATATCTCGGGAACGTTTCCCTGCAATGCCTCAAGTGAGCATCTACAATTTAAGTGGCCTATTGCCCGCTCTTGCTATCTTCCTGCATCGAAACATCTCGGACACCAGGCTGTCGGATCCTGATACTAGCCGAAGTTGAGCATCCGCGTCTAGATTGGTGTCTAAAGTGGTCGGAATTATTGATATCGACTGCATGGGCCAGAAACCCCTGGCCATCGTAACTGAAAATATCCTGTCATCTTTCATGCGAAGATCTACTTGAGTGCCGATCTTCGAGGTCGTGGACTCCGGAACACCATAATAGAAACAAAGTATGATGCATAGCTGGAGAAATTCAGGGCGAATGGTGCACTCTTGCTTTTCATAATAAAATCTGTGATAGGAAACACTACATTCGCTCAGCTTCAATGTCCTCTTCAATTCTTGTTCGATGAGCCTGTGGCAACAAACTTGTCAATGAACATCATGTATGGCACCGAAAATTAACCCACTATTCTTTGGTCGTCTCCCTCGTCCTCCGGTGATCTTCCCCGTTTCTTCCCTTCGGTGGGTGCTGCACCCTCAGCATCTTTCCAGTCCCCTCCTCCTCCGGCGACTGCTCCAGGGCCGTCCTGCGCGTCTGCATACCGTTCTTCCACCTCTCTGCGCCTCTCTACCTCAAGTCTCTGAGCCTGTGCACCCCAACCACCACGTCCTGGATCATAGTCCTGCCGGTGCTCATCCCGAACCTGCCCTCCGCTCTTACCTCGTCCGAATTGGCGCCCCTCCTTGTAACCCAAGTCCAGGTCGCACCGAATTATACGTTCGTCGAGTTTCGTTCCACTGACATATCTCATACTAGCCAGGGCTTCTGCGTGAGTATAGTATTCTACAAAGCAGAAACCGCAGGGTGTGCTACGATTTAAACAGGGTCAGATGCAAATTGCAGGAAAAACTGAGCGACTACATACCGTGTGTTGCGGTCAAGCCCCATGATAATACGTTTTATGCCGCCACCATCTTCAGGACTAGCGCATTTTGTGAACAGCTCATATATTTGTTCTTCGGTGGTGTAAAAACTCAGGTTGCCAATCTATGCACGATGTGTTGGTGTTTCCTGTCAAGGAGACGGTAACGGTGAGCGACCTACGTAGAGAGTTGTCGATTTAGAGAGAAGATCATTCTGTCTCTGACGGTCAACACGAGTCTGAGAGTCTTTGTAGTTAGAAGGCTGGTCTAGAGAGGATACGACATGTGCCATTTTGTCTCGCCCGGTTCAGGCGCGTTCAAAATGGTCATGCTAGCCCACATTCCCACGTGTGCACTTCCGCATTGGGCACCAACGCGTCGAGCCGCGTCAGCTCTTTCAGACTTTTACTTTTCGTCGTCGTCGCCACCATGGATGAAATCGGCATTGTTAGACCATTGCTCATAATCTATCTTATTCTGATACTAATGCCTATTTTTGTTCCAGGAACCCACATTTGAGTCGGTTGTGAGCGAAAAATCGGCGCTTTATCATGAGCTCCAGGAAGAGGACTTGTACTCAAAATACAAGAAGCTCGCAAGACATCTCGAGATGCTCGATATCCAAGAGAGCTATATTAAGGACGAACAGGCCAACCTAAAGCGTGAACTTATCCGTGCGCAGGAGGAAGTAAAGCGTATCCAGGCCGTTCCTCTCGTCATCGGACAATTCCTAGAACCCATAGACCAGAATACCGCTATTGTTGGCTCTACCACGGGATCAAACTATGTCGTCCGAATACTCTCAACTCTCGACCGTGAACTCCTGAAACCCTCCGCATCCGTAGCACTCCACCGCCATTCCAATGCGCTCGTCGACATTCTACCTCCCGAAGCAGACTCATCTATTGCCATGCTCGGGAAGGAGGAGAAGCCGGATGTGTCATACCAGGATGTCGGAGGAATGGACTCTCAGAAGCAGGAGATTCGTGAGGCAGTCGAGCTCCCGCTAACCCACTTTGATCTGTATAAGAAGATCGGTATCGACCCTCCGCGAGGTGTTCTTCTCTATGGCCCACCAGGTATGCTCATGGTGCTTCTACCTGGGACGAAAATATTGAGCAGTATCCACAGGTACCGGTAAGACCATGCTGGTCAAGGCAGTAGCACACCATACAACCGCCTCCTTCATCCGAGTGGTTGGCAGTGAATTCGTCCAAAAATATCTGGGTGAAGGTCCTCGGATGGTCCGCGACGTCTTCCGTCTAGCACGAGAAAACTCCCCGGCCATCATCTTTATCGACGAGATTGACGCTATCGCGACGAAGCGTTTCGATGCACAGACTGGTGCCGATCGTGAGGTGCAGCGTATCTTGCTGGAACTCCTCAATCAAATGGATGGTTTCGACCAGGGTAGCAATGTCAAGGTAGGAATGTTGACATTTATCCCAGAATACTTGATCATATTCTATACACATAGGTGATAATGGCAACAAACCGTGCAGATACGCTTGACCCCGCACTGCTTCGCCCAGGTCGTCTAGACCGTAAGATCGAATTTCCCCGGCCATCACGCCGCGAAAAGCGCCTTATCTTCCAAACTGTCACGAGTAAAATGAACCTGGGTCCTGATGTGGACCTTGAGGATTGTAGGCCTTATCTCTTACTTCCGCCCCCCGAATACTCACTCTCACACCTCCTGCCAGACGTTTCTCGACCGGACCCTTTGTCGTCGGCGGATATTGCATCGATTGTCCAGGCAGCTGGCCTACAGGGTACGTGTATACGACATATCTACATATAATCTTCACTTCACACGATATCATTAGCTGTCCGGAAAAATCGTTATGTAATTCTGCCGGTTGATTTTGAGGAAGCGTGGAAAGTAAGTTATTTGGCCGTGTACTGCTCCATCTTGGCCTATATAAATGCCAAAAAACATCCGAATGCTGATGTTACTTTCCCCCATCTTTTCCCCCCAGCAAACGGTCAAGAGGTCAGACGAAACTCACGAGTTCTGTAAGCCCCCTTCCCTTAACCATCATATCCAGTCTCTTATGCTGCATATCTTTCTCTCAGACCGGTAACCTGGGTTGTTTGTCAGTATGTCTGCCTCTCCCCAGAATTGGTTTCGAATGCTGATTTACCTTTGTTAGTCTTTGCTTTGTATACTACCCCTCCACAATCATACTCTGTCATTTGCAAGTCGCGTGAGCCACCGTTTCGTTGATCTGGTTAAGACATATCTAGTGCTTGCTTTGACGGCATTTCTCCCGTTAAACCCAAAGTAGTCCTTAGTCCTGAGATTCACTGCTCCTTTTACCCACAACCTTACACTGAAAAACAACACATGGTGGGTGGCTAACCAATATGTGGCAAATACCTTAAGCTTGTTCTGTCGAACATCTGAAGGTGGGCACCACTGTACCACACGAGTATAACCTAACCACGCCTTTTTCGTATGTATCCTTTTATTTTCCTCTTGCTCTCCAACACTCTGGGCGGCGTCGTTTTATATCTCACACGACCGTCTTCATTTTATGGGAGCGATAGAGCCGACTACGCCTCCTTCGCGAGGCGCAGCCACCCACCACATCTACGGTCCTTCCTGTATGATGAAGCACGAGAAGATGTGACGGGACACATTTTATTTTATTTGTGAAAGAACCCTAGTACACTGTACTTCAACTACCCGATTTATTATTGAACCGAAGTGATCATACCAACCACAGGTGCTGTTGTGAAATAAGTAACCTCTCAGTGACGTGCCATGTATTTTGAATTCATCCTAGATGTTTAGCCATCATTTAGCGCCACAAGTCTGGCTCTCGACACGCATGCCTTATTTCTGAGAATCTTTCACCTTACCAATTTATTCTATCCTTTAAAAACCTTGGTGAAAAGACAAAAGCATATAAAATAATCAAAAAGTTCTTGTTGTTGAACATGCCCCACCATCAATTAGAGTCACGCTGATAGTTAATAAAAGCTTTGAGTCGATAATTACATGAATATCTTTTTGTTACTGTAAAAGGTATAAATTGACTACTGTACTTCTTACATCGAACCCATTCAGACAGACCTTTGCTGGCATTGCTATGAACTCTTCATTCTTGGACCAGGAGTTAAATTCAACTACATACCAGCCATACTCCAATCCAAATCCTGGGTTGTTGTTCGCTCAACGTTGGACTTGTCATTTTAATCACGCAAGTTCACTCGCCGATTGGGAGGGCCCGGGCTCCCCAAATAGTATTGATCACTCATTCTTGTTCACGCACCATCCGGCATCGGCAGCATTCCCGCCTCCTGGCAGGTCTCCATTGTATGGCACACCATTCCCCCGTTATCTGCCAGTTGGTTCAGATTTTCATGAATATCCCCAACAACTATTTCAGCAATCCAGTTTATATTTCCATCCATCTAGGAATCTCATCCAAAATTTCCGGCCCTCTCATGGGGTCCCAGCTCGCTTGCCCCCGTCCATCTCTACGATGTCACCGACCGAATCGATCACTCAAATTGTACCGTTGTACTTTTGGGAAGGCCGTTGGTGTATCACATTGAATATGAAACTCACCAGCAATCTGATTTTTTTCCGGCTAAAGCTCCCTGCGTATGTTGAGTTAGGTCTCACTGGAGTGCTCCGTGGTGACCCCGATTGGGACAAAGTTGGAACCAACCACGAATAGTGAAGGACCTCGGGGTTCTCAGGTTGAAGATAGAAACATGAAGAAGGTGATGATGCATGATGGGTTATTTATTCAACATGTGCCATCGCGCCGCTGAGAAAAGCGGTCCAATATGACGTGTGGCGCACTGTGATTAACCATAGCCATTTTTTCAAATATGTATGATTGCTGAGGATTGCTGTTACGTACACCAATTAGAACAACCACGAGAAAAGCATACAAACATCCGACCATGAGCCTTGCACTGAGCTAAAGACAAAACAAACTCTTCTATACAAAAAACATTAGTCGTCTCCATTCTGCGAGGATTGTGGTACCTGTTGAGATGATGTATAAGAGGTTTCTGGGCGCTAACTTGAGCGCCAGTGAAGAATCAGTCTGATATTTAGAACGGTTCCTGTTACGATAAACAACTATATACATTTTTTTTCGCAAAGGACAATTTTCTGATTGGTAAATACGTAGACACATACATTTTTAATTCATTGTTTTTTTAGGTTGGCCTAGTTGACTGGCATGATCTGTTGCGACTTGTATAGCGCGGGCGATTGTCGAGCGAACCCTGCCATCTTCCATAGCAAGCAGACCAGCGATAGTACAACCCCCTGGAGCTACAAAAATAATCAGCAAGCTAATATCACTATATATGAAAAGAAATTTACTCGTCACGGCGTCCTTTAACTGTGCTGGATGCGTGCCACCTTGTAGCACCATTCGTGCAGCACCTTGCAAGGCTTAAAAGCCATGTCAATAATTGCCAATGCAAATGAAAATCAATGACCAATCCCTACTTTGTGCGGCCAACTCCAGCGCCTCCGCCCGCGGAAGCCCCATCATGACGCCACCATCAGCCATGGCCTCCATGAAGATGCAAGCGAATGCAGGGCCAGAACCAGAGAGTGCTGTGCACGCATCGAAGTGCTTCTCGTCGAGGAAGCGGCAACGGCCAATTGAGGAGAAGATTTTGACGATGATTTCGTGGTCAACTTCGGCGTCCGGGGACGGTGGGAGCGTTGATACCACGGTCATTCCTTCACGAATCTACCGAAAATGAAGATCAAAGTTAGGATGAGAGAAAGGCATCGTGAGACGCACTTTGCAAGGAGTGTTTGGCATGGCGCGGATGACTTTTGTGGAGGGAACGACCCAGCCTGAGAGCTGACGCATGGTGACACCAGCCAATATGCTAATGAGAAGCTTCCCATCGAGTGCCTCCTTCATCCCAGGCTCACCCAAAATGAGATGTGCAAGCTGAGGTTTGCAACTAAGAAAGACTATCTCAGCCATGCTCTGGCTGATAAGATAAGGGGACCGTACCAAAGGAGGACGACATCTGCTTGCTCGACAGATTCAATGTTTTTACCAGCAACAACCTCGATAGTAGATCCTAGAGCACCAAGACTGTCGAAGGTTTGGCGTAGCTTGGCAGCACTTTCGAGACGGCTGACACAGGCAATGTACCGCCCGGGCGACGTCGCATCTGGAGGGCCATTGGGGGTCAGCGTCCCCGGTGTATGGGACTCCCATTTCTCGACATGGAACCCTTCTGCCATCTTGGACGTTTTATCGAGACTATCAACGACACCGGAGAGCACGGCCACACCCATCGTTCCGCATCCTGTTCAGGTCGACTTGTTCAGATACCAGAACAGCCTTTGGACGATTGAAACATACCCAAAACACAGAGCGTGTATCCCATGGTAGATGTGTGGTGGTTTGAGTTTGAGGAAGGAAAGGTATAATCTCACATGTCGAAGGTGACTCGGCCGAGTCGAGAACGCGCGCCGAAAATTCTTCAGATCAACAAATGTTGGCGTTTGTCACCGTCGGTTCCACACGATTCGACTCCCTCGTCCAGTCAGTCCTCGAGCCCTCCGTCCTCGCGAGTCTGCGTAGAAAGGGATATACCAAGCTCGTGGTGCAGTGCGGGAACTCCAGTTTCGAGCTCGAACGGAGTTTGGCGTTTGGCGCGAGGAACTTGACGTTGGAGAGGGATGGGGTCGCCATCGAACTCTGGAAGTTCAAGCCGACACTGCAGGAAGAGTATGAAAGTGCTGATCTCGTTATAAGCCATGCAGGTATGCTTATAATAGTACCTAGAAGTGACGTAGACATGGAGGCGAAACAGGTTCTGGTACCATCCTCGATGTGCTACGCCTAGGTAAACCATTGATTGTCGTAGTCAATCCAACGCTACTAGACAACCACCAGCAAGAGTTGGCGTCTGCCCTTGCTGACCTGGGGCATTTGCAGCATTCCGGCATCCCGTGAGCCACATCTACTCTTCATTCTGAGTTCAACCAACCGCCTATACAGTGATCTTGCCCATACGATAGACAATTTCGACCCATCTGTGCTGAAGCCTTTCCCTGCGTTCGATGGAAGTCGGTTTGCGAATTTGCTGGACGAGCATATGGGTTTCTCCTGAGTCCTGATGTACTACATCTGTAATTATGATATCATAAACCAGATTCGAGCTTGGTACCATCCACCCACTTCCGCCATCGTCTGAATCAGAATTATGGCACCCAAGGCCGTTGTGCCCGCCGTCGTTGACTGCGATCCTCAGACCTATGAAGACAAAAACGTGCATGCGATCTACGACGAGATCGCGTCCCACTTCTCCTCGACGCGATACAAGGTGTGTACGCCGATGTCCAATCCTAAAATTTAATCGTAGTGCATTGCAGCCGTGGCCCATCATTAGCGCATTCATGTCCAGCATCTCGACTGGCTGGGTTGGACTAGACGCCGGGACGGGCAACGGGAAATACTTACGACTCCCACTCGAGCGCCCGAGCGACATTTTCACCATCGGACTCGATAGAAGTATCAATCTCCTCCGAATTGCGCGGCATGCAGGGCAATCCGTACCCATGATCACACGGGAGGTTGTATGGGGTGACGTGCTTGGGCTGGGCTGGAGGTCGGGGGTGTTTGTACGTGAACCTAGATATTCAACCCCGGGCGCAGATGTTTAATCAATGTGGTCGAGGCAGGACTATGCGATATCCATTGCGACGATTCATCATCTGGCAACACATGATCGTAGGATACAAGCAGTCAAGGTACGTTTGATGAATTAAACACTTTAATGACGCGGGCTAGATATATTTTCTAGAGACTGCTTGAATCAGTGTCGCCGAGGCATGGGCGCATCCTCATATATGTATGGGCCATCGAGCAAGACGAACTATCGAAGCGTGCCATCCCCACTAGGGACGGAGATGGCTCGGAATGGACTGGCAAAGACGTTGTGGTTCCATGGGTTCTTTCACGACCAGCCCCCTCACAGGAAAAAGGCCCCGGTGAAGTGCCGGTAAAAAAGCAGGTCTTCAACCGATATTACCACATGTTTGCGAAAGGTGAGCTCTCCGGCCTGGTTCACGACGCGGCCAAGGACTTGGGACTTCATGTGGGAGAGCAACCAGAAACTTCGTCTCCTACACGAGGCGTGGATATCGTGCAGGACGGTTGGGAACGGTCTAATTACTACGTCGAGCTTAGATGTTGGGAAATTCCAGAATAGCTTTCTCGCTTTTTGGTTTAGCAACTAATGGGAATGAGTATGTATCCACCAGCAAGGATCGTGTTGTGGTTCGAAAGCAATGTGTTACAACAAAGGAAGACTGGAAATGGAAAGGATACGAGGATCACTCGCTCGCCGCCATGACTAGATGAATGAATAACCATTAGACGGGAAATATCGAAATGTGATGTTTGACTCACTAGCGTTGATGAGATCTCCACCACTCTCTTTTAGTACCCTCACAGCTTTCGCGCGAGAACAGTTGACCTGTAAAAAAAAGCTGAGTGAAAAGCATAGAAAATATGAGAGCAAGACGGACCTGAGCCATAACCAGGTCAATATCTTTGGGGTCAACACCAGTCTCGTCTACGGGGCCGTCATCCTCGGGTGCCTCAAGTTCAGGAATGTCGTCATCGTCATCGTCTTCACCGCCAGCTCCTGACTCCTCAAGGCTGGTAGCACCACCGCCAGATGCCAACTGCTGGGCAGCGGAGAGTTGAGCCTGGGAATTCATGTCTTCAATCTGAATGAACACATGTCAGGTACTTTATAATAGAAAAAATGTGTAGGGGGCATTACCTTGGCCTCGCCGAAAACGATGTAACAGTCGCTGTTGGGCGACTTGTACACCTCAGGGGAAGCAAGGACAAAGAGGACCTGAAAGGTGCGGGACTGATCAATCTATGCGCCGATTGACACGATGCCCAGTTTACGCACGTTCTTGGGCCTACGGAGAGTAACGCGCGTGATATCAGGGACCCTCTTCAAGCCCAGACCGAGAAGAGCCTTGCGGGCCTTGCGCTCGGAGCGCGACTGGATCTTTTCGAGGGCAGCGGCGGAGGTGGGGTCCTCCTCGTGGTCATGATCGTGGTCGTGATCATGGTCGTGATCAGAGTGGTCGGACGGGACTTCCTCGATATGGGCAGACATCTGGGGAACAACGCGTTAGCACATCCAAATCGAAGAGATCTCATCCAGCCAATCTGCGATCCTTAGAGACATTTTTTTGCTCTCCGAGAGGTTTATGTGTGTTGGAAAGCTTCATACATACCTTGTGGTTCTAGGATATGCAAAACGGCGAGCTCGACGTCGGACGTGGAGGTGAGGACGATTTGGCGAAGACGCTTGGCGGTGTTTGGCTGTGGATTGAAGAGTAAATATGGTCCCGATACGTCTGTGGCCCCGACGGGGTCGTGTAGTCTCCCCTAGACAGACACCATCACTCGTTCCTCCATCCTGTAACGGTCGTGGAGCTAACCGCTAGGGATGCAGAGCGCAAACCTGTCCCGTCAAGTTCGTTCCGTGCTCGAGGCTCTTCCTGACGCACTCCCCTTACATGAACTACTTATTCTGGTCGATGAATTCGTGCTCGAATGCTCTTCATCGCCGGAGCCGGAAGTCCTACTGTTTCAACTCGAGGAAGACCTGCAGAAACTCCATCACGAGGTCGTAGATCACTCTTCGCTCTCCCATACAGAGATCTTTCTTGCCGTGCTTTACCATCTAGGACCCGTCCTGCCATCTACGTCCGTTATCTCCTGGTTTGATATTGTCCTCCGCCCTGCACTCCGCGATCCAAAGCTCCCGACACAAACTGTCAATCACGCGAAAGAACTTATAATAGTTGCATTACAGAAGACGGAGGCTAGCTATGTCGACAAAGTACAGGGATTCCGTCGCCGCCTGATGGATCTCTATTTGTTGGATGCGTTCAATGACGGGTCAGGCGATGATGTCCTGGAGTGGGCCGAACTTGACGAGGATCAACGGAATAAGAAGTCACATTGGAAGTACAATTTAGAGGACATATTACTCAAATTTGGAGTGGAACGGCCGGAGGTGAGACAATATATCTTCTGTATCTGTTCTTTGTACACCTCTCACGTTATCTAGGATCTCATGACAGAGGTCTATGTCCACTTTGAGTTACCTACATACCGACTTCAACTGTTCATGCTTCTCAATCTCTACACTTCGCGGCCGTCATTCGTCAAATCTTCCGAGGTCCTGGCGGCCCATCCTCTTGTAACCAGTGTTCTTCGTTCTCTTCTCCTAGATACGTCCTCAACAGTCTGTACAGCCGGACTCACCCTTGTGGTAAAACTACTTCCCCTCTTTGCTGTGCATGCACGCAATTCTTTGCGTCCCATGCTCCCAAAACTCCTTGCCGTGCTCGCGCGCATTATGTGCTGGAAAGAGCGTCCGCCCTCCAGCGTCCACCAGTCGCCGGACGAGCCCCCAGACCCCGCTTTTGAGCAAGAGCTGGAAAACGAGACAAATCGCCTCATCCCTATCCGTCCCGACCTCAAGTGGGAGCGCCTCCAGCTGACCTTCAATGCCACGACGTCGCATCCGCCGTCTTCGCGCCCGTATTTTACCGTCTTATATTATCTATACCCTGCAAATGTTCTTCAATTCCTGAGTTCCCCCGCAGAATACCTAATCAAACATGGCGCGCCCAGCCCATATACAATTGGGTGGGAAGAGGCCCTCCCTCGCGATGAAATCCGCCGGAAAAGCGAGGTAGGTTGTGCATTAGAAGACAAGCAGCGCGGGATGCTGATATATGCACCATGAACGCAGACCCTAATACGCGAACATGTCTGCCATCCGCTGCTCATCTGGCGTGACGCCGCTGTAGAACTTTCTGAGAACGAGTTCTGGGCGCGCTATAGCGTCGAACGGATTACAAGCGAAGCGGGGATGCTCGACATACGCAATAGCGCGCTTGGAATACATGCTTATGTGCAGTCTCATGAGGGGGCAGATATTGATCACGGTAGGAGTGAAGAGGACGAGGACCTATTCCCCACAAACCCAATCCGCCTGATTGACCTTTCTGCGGAGAAGGCGCGTATTTCGTTGCAGGACATGATTAACACCACAGTCGCGCTCAAGTCAAGCCTTGACCTCGAGATTGTGCGCCCTGTATCACAGTGGCCCGATGTGCTGTTCACATTGCCGTCACGGGAAGACGAGGACGCCACGGTGGAAACGGAGCAGACTCCCTCACAGATCATCCGTGTTATCTCGGGCCAGCAGCGTGAGCTGCTTCTGCTCCGCAACGAGCTTAACTTCGAGTTGTGGCTGGCCCGCGAGAATGCGAAACATATTGGGCGGCTATTCCAAGACCGTATACTCGCAAAGAGTGCCGAGGTTGAGCGGCAGGGTCTGGTGAGCCTTTGGCTTTATTCCGTTTCATACGAACAACCTAATGGTATATATAGTTCAATAAGCTCCGCAATTATCGTGCGCAGGTGATCGCGCTTGAGAGGGAGCTGCGAGAGCACAAGCAACAGGCATCGTCCGCGAAGAACAAGTATGCAGACTGGAACACTGAACTGCAGAAGAAGTTGAAGGAGTTCCGGGAGGAGAAGAAAGCATGGATATCCGAGGCTGCCAGTCTGCGGACGGCAGAGAAGGAGGCGCAGGTGCGTCCGACTTTTCCATAACCCTCTGTTCCTACGCTACTGAATGTGTGCATGCGTAGGCATTGTTCGCAGCACAGGGGAAGCTCTTGGCGGAGGCCACAAAGGAAGTGTTCGAACTTCGGACACAGAAGAAGGAAACCCAGCACAAGGTTGACCGGCTGAAGGATTACGAGCGGCAGATCGAGCAGCACATAAACATGCAGCGACTCTGGTGCGTCATATCCCACGTTCTGCCACCCTATATTAACGAGTGATGTTTATAGGGAAAGTGACTTTGCAAAGTTCAACGACCGCGGTGAGCAGATCGAGCTGATGCGTAACCAGTACCAGCAGATGAAGATCCAACTTGAGAGCTACCAAAAGACCCAGGCAGAGATGGAGGACTCAGCGCGGTGAGCGCTCGCACAATCACATCCCATTGCCTGATAGTAATTATATGGCTGACCAATCTGTTGCTGCTCGCTATAACAGTGTGTACCGCCGGCGCGTGCAGGCTCTTGAGGCTCAGCTATCTCAGGCACAGAGTAGCCGGAACCATCAGCACCAGAAAAAGCACCACGCAGAGCTCGAGGTTGCTACTTTCGCCGCCGAGAAGAGTGCATTCATAGCGACGAATGCGCGGCTGAAGGAGGAGAATAATGAGCTCAAGGACGAAGTGGAGGAGATGCGTGCTATGATTGAGGTATTAAAGGGACAGCACAGCGGACGGCGGGGGCTTGTGGCAGAGCCACGCAAGGTGACACCGGTTCCGTTCGCTTGATGAGTGGCTGGTAGTGAGTGTGGCAGATGGATGGAGACAACCACAGATGCCATGTGGGATCATGATCATGACGCACAAAAACGACAACTGACGAGACGAGGTACAATGAATGTTATGCCATGTTTTAATTCGATTCCGGTCTTGTATTACTTGCTTGCTTTTGTACTACTTTCAAGCGAGGAGTGTTCATCAGCATTATGGCAGTCAGGCAAAGCAAAATATATGATGGTTATGTGCTGTAACAATGATGCAAAACAAACAGAAAAACAAAAATGAAATAGTGAAAATAGTGAATGTCCTAGGCAAATATGCAAATGAGGCCGGTGTAATGATGCTAATTCGTGAGGAAGTAGAGCCGCAAACAATTCTTTACAAATCGTAATTGTCCTTGTGGTCGTCAGTAAGTGACAATACATAAATTTGTGGATTGCATAGAAAAATGGTGGGTAAAGTGTAAGTCAATTGGTGGTGGTGGCGGTAGGACCCTTTTTCCACAGCACGAAGTCGTCGAGGAGGGTGGGCCAAGCCTGCAAGCGGTGTGAGCATGGGTCAATCGAAGAGAATACAACGAGCAAAGTCAGACTTGAACTCACTCCGTCACCCTCGTAGTCGCTTAGGTTTGGATTCACAGTATCACAGAACTCCAGCATCATGTTCCACAAATCCTTATTCACGGCTCTGTATGTTGTTAGTCGCTCCTGTAGTCAACAAACATAACATGAGATAATGTTTAGGGTGGTAAAAATAGATAAGCGCGAGGCTAGACGTACGCTGATAAATCCAATGACATCGGCCATTATGGGGTATTGCGGCACCAGTAATACCGACCACAACGCCGCAGCCGTCTACGTACACAAAACCATTAATGAGTACGTGCTCATTCAGCTATATTCGAGCGCTATACGACATACCTCCATCTCAATATTCCTCGACTGCCTATCCACGCAAATGTTCAATTCATATAGAACAATGACGGCATGAAATGACATACTCGGGCTTTGCAAACGCGAAGCAGAACAGATAGAGTTTTCGGAACGCGGCTTTAGGGTCATGGGCATATTTTGAGTACAAAGTCTTGTCGTACACCTCCTTGTCTTTCTTGATCTTCTTATCCGTCGGCGCAAGATGTTTAAGTACAAGCAGATTCTCTAGGTCACGCACGGCAATCGACAGCGCATATAGGTTGGAGATTCTGTGGATTGTGGTGGCAAGTCAGTCAGCCTCAACGAAGCGAGAAACGAAAACGCGGTATGCAGCCACAAGGCCACGAGCCACAAAAATGTGAGGCAGATAATACACACCTAAGGGCCTCTGTACCACTCCGCCATTCCTCCTGTGTGACCTTGCCCATCTCCTTGGCGCTCAGCAACCAAGAGAGCACGAGCGGGGCGGCACCCTCAAGTGGGATCTGAGCGTCGGTGCATAACCGCGTGTAGCCATCAGGCCCGATGACGGATGGGTCTTCACTGTCGGCGTACACAGAGAACAACTGCTTGGCGAGTGCGGCGGAATAGGGCTGGTTCGTGCCAGGTGGGGGGGAGAGGGTCTGCGACCGGGCCCTAGTAGGTCCTGGTGGAGGTGCGTTGAGTGTTGTGGGTGTCTGCGTTTGAACCAGAACCTAAGAGTAAGGAGGGTATATAGGGAAGAAGAAAAGGAGGTGCACCTCAGGAATATGCTTTTTGTGGGCGAGTTCATCATCGTCACTATAGGCACGTTTTATGTTGTCAGAAGAGCAACAGAAAAATGACGACAAGTGCATGGGCAGGTCATCCAACAGTGTGTGCGGAACTTGGAAGATGAAGAGGCAATGTAATATAAGCGAAACTCACTTGTGGGGTTCGTGCCCCCCTACACCGCTCTTCTGGAGCATTGTTAGACGCGCCAACCCCTCAGGGACAATGCTGCTTACCTCAGCACTGCTCCTTTTTCGGAGAAATCGCCAAAAATAAGGTGTAGGTGAGGATTCGAATAGAGTTGGCGAAGAGGGGGTCAGGATTAGGATATTATCACGGAGCGCGGTGGACTGACTTGGTAGACGACGCAGGGGCCTTTTTTCCTTTGACAAGCTCGGTAGATTTAGTGGCAGTAGTCTTGGTTCCAGCCTTCGTCGTCTTGGTCTTCTTCTGGGGGGGCATCCGCTCTTCCTATATACATCGCCAAGTGGTTAGATAGACAGATAACGAGGGTAGAGTACCTTGAGACACGTGGAAAACATACCTCTGGATTATCCTCCTCATCGTCACCCTCTCTTTTCTTCGCCTTTGCCTTTGATGCCCTGGCAGTAGAAGTAGTGGTAGCTGCCTTCGTCATCGTTCGAGTAGAGCTGCGGGTTGCGCGCGTCGAAGTAGCCGCCTCTTGTCCGTCTTCGGTAGTGCGTTTGCGCTTCGAATTACGTAGGCTTCAATTGGGAGCCTAATTTCGAACTGAAATGGACGGGCGTACCTTGGGCGGCATGGTGAAGTGAATTAGCGGATGAAGGTGGTTAGAGACAAAGTAGTTTGAATTCAAATTGAGGCGACGCGACCGCCAACGTGACTCCGTGACACCAGTCGGCCCGTCGACCCTCCTCCTGCTCTGCCATGCCGTCAGAAATCTTCAATCCCAACCCGACCATATTCAGCACAAAGCCTACTGTGCGCAAGTCGGATTTCTCCAAACAGTCACTCTGGATCGATGAAAAGACCCAGTGGAACGATAATCCAGACGAGCCTGAACCTATCGACCAAGATGAAATATTCGGTACGTGGTACTAACCCTTCGTTTCTAAGCACGCCCATCCTATTTCTATTCGTCAGATCTTATCCGTTCAATTGACGACCCAGAGCATCCCAACACTCTTGAGGAGTTGCGTGTCGTATCCGCACCACAAATAAATATCAAGGGTAATAACATCCTCGTGGAGTTCACACCTACCATACCGCACTGTGGTATGTCGACGCTCATTGGTGGGTTCGTTTTATCTGCTTTACCTATTTTAATTACTGATTGAATCCAAGGCCTTTCCATCCGGGTGCGTCTCCTTCGAAGCCTCCCCGATCGCTTTAAGATCGATATTCTCCTCAAGCCCGGCTCGCACCAGAGTGAACATGCTGGTGCGTCATTTCGCTTCATCTCACGAATCCATCTCCAATAGTGTTATGTTTTCCGTTCCGACAT
The DNA here is from genome assembly GCA_018282025.1 of Sphagnurus paluster. Taxonomy (NCBI): domain Eukaryota; kingdom Fungi; phylum Basidiomycota; class Agaricomycetes; order Agaricales; family Lyophyllaceae; genus Sphagnurus; species Sphagnurus paluster. The sequence continues at coordinate 98,448 of JABCKI010005719.1, forward strand.
GCAGTGAACAAGCAACTCAATGACAAAGAGCGCGTTGGCGCGGCACTTGAGAACCCTGCGCTATTAGAAACAGTCGAACAGTGTCTCGCAGGTGCAGGAAGGCGTGGGCACTCTGAATGATCGAGAGGCTCTCATGTCCAGGGACTCTGAAGTCTGTCTATTACGCGTCCGTGAGATGTGAGCGCGACGCTGAGAAAGAAGACACACATGTATGTATCTATAGCTTGTACCCTGATTTTAGATCTTGATTTCACTGTGAATCGATGTGTGATGTCTTGTTGAGTTAAACAGATATTATTTAATGGTGTGAATACCCGTTCGGAAACCACTGAATCGCGATTAAAAAAATATACCAAAGCTCAGGTTATATAATAATATAGACCGCAGCATAACAATATTGCAGTATATCTCAGGTGACTGTGTCGTTCTATAACTGAGGGAACTTGCTCTAGTCTTACATACATCGCTTCAACTTGGGGGGATCACACATAATGGACCGGGGCGCTACCCCGGCCTCAAAAAAATTGGAGGAGGTCACAAACAGACATATGGTAAAAGGTAACCCCGGAGAAAAGATGACAAAAAATGCGAGTCGCGCGGTATATGTTTACCCTGCCATGTTAGCGCCTTCCGTCTGCCTGGTCAGGGATCAGGGAAGGACAGCCCACCACTTCGGGTTACGCGATCGCCCCCCTCCAAAAAAAAACCACGCAAACGAAACACTAAAGGAAAAATAAAAGAAGAATACCGCGAGAATTCCAAGCCGCGCTAACAGGTTTTATGGTCCACAGTGTCAGCCGCTCCGCCGCTGGGTGAGGACGGCGAAAACGGCCCACCCCAGTACCACGCTGTCCGCCCCGCATCACCCAACCCTCAGAACCCCCTCGGGCCCTTTGGAGTGGAATTCGCAAGATGGCACAAACTTGGGGGAACTCGAAGAAAGGCTCCAATACCATCCCACAGTGTCACCCATTCATCACGTCCTCGGGACGGTCAGAGCGTGGCGCGGGGTAGTCGGGCAAGGAGCTCGGCAAAATAGGGAATTATACTACAAAAAGATAACGGTCTAGAGAATGGGACTCACCGACGACCAAGGGCCGAAAACGCGATGAAAGGAAAGAGAGCAGGAGGAAAGAGGGAAGGGAACCAAGGAAGCTGATGTGGGAGGGAAGGAGGGAAAAGGTAAGGAGCATTGAAGCGTTTTCGACAGTTTTTATAGGTAACTCTAATTTCGTTTACAACCAGTGGGCCGTATGTCTACATTGGGCAGGTGGAGTAAGAGAGCAAATTTGAGTCTCGCCCAGCAGACTGAATGTCCGCATTAGGAAGTGCGTTCGACCGTGGCGCAAGTCACATACTCATTAGTGCTGGGGCATCGCCAATTGTTAATAATGTCTTGTTTTAGAGTTTTTAGAGGTTCCTATGGCCGCCAAGTCTCCCTGCAGACTCTCGTTTCGATTACGACCAGTTCCGAATTGGGGAAGTGACGTTTCACCAAATTGCTCGAGTGAAAGAAACATCTCATTTCCAAATGCGGGGCCTACGTCTACCGGTTGTAATGGTCATAGTAATCATCGCAAGGAACAGTACAGTGCATGGAATCGATGCTGGAATCATGCTTACAAGTGTAGGATCATCGTATTTTTGTGAAACATGTACAACCTCACATCTCCAGAGACACTATATGTCCACTATATGTCCGGATCGGGCAACATCGTGTGGCGCACGTCGATACATGTAATTGCGAGCACGAATTCAATCTCCCCAAAAAGCTACACATTTACATGATGGTGATCTATAATAATTAAAAGTTTATATATGATTACCAATTCTCCGAATACACGCATGCATCGGTGCCTATTTCGAATCAAAGAACAGAAGTAAGCGATATCTGAGTACATTAAGAGAGAATCGAACTCCCGGTGGGTCGACATCGCTGTCGATTGGCAACGACCCAGGTTACCACTACCCCATTAATGCTATATTGCACGAAGAGTAGCACACCCTCATGTTAATTTTTTGTGCTAGGTCTAATATGCACTGTCCTAACTCTCACCAAAGGACTCGTTAGCACTCTCAAGATGTATGTCTCATGAACCCAATAAATTGGAATAAGGATCGAGGAAGCTTATCTGTCCTTTTTTAATCCAGACTGCGTTTTCGGCCAGTGGCCACAGACGTTCAGGTCAGCGTAAAAAGTACTTCGATTGATTTCGAAAGACATCCAGTCGTACAGAATTTATGAAAAATTGTGGAGTTTGTTGAAGTAAGAAATATAACTAGGCGAGAGCAGCAATGACCGCGGTGTATGCAGCCTTGGGCTTGTAGTTGTTGTCGAATAGGAGAGGGGCGGCCGAGGCGCGCCACGAGTTCTGGTCGGTATAATTGATACAGGGCACTGATGAAAATAAGAAGGCCACGCACAGCGTCGCTGACACCCCAAGACGTGATACCAACACATTGGGATACGGCCAAGCAAGCCTTGACGACGGTGGTGTAGTCATTTGTGGAAGCGCCTTGGATGTCGAGTTCGGTGATCGCGACTTCCTTGACTCCTGAACTAGCAAGAGCAGTGAGCACTGCTTGAGCGCCACCGGCGCCACCGGCCTAATGGGAATTCATTCAGTGCATGGGACATAATATAGCCCAGGGTAGATAGTTACACCAAGATGCATCTGGGTGCCAATACCGTCAATCAGCGAGGTGCCAACGCGCTTGACCAAGGCAACCATTCCCTGAGTCTTGGCGTTGTTGGAATCCAAGTTATAGTCATTGATGTAGAGTCTGTTTTTATGGTTGAATATCGACTCGAAAATATGATAGAGATACATTCATACTTAGCGGAGGGGTCTGCAGCCCTAGCAGCCTGGAAAGCAATAGTGATAAAGGACTATGATAAAGACGTTAGACAGGTTCACAACTGTGGTATGACACCCTACCTCGCCTAAGACGTTGTAGAATACGCTAGAGCGCAGACTTCCGTCCTCGTTCAGGCATTCACTGAATAGGTGTTTAAATAGAACTAAGTTGAGAGCAGCAAATAAACATACTTGACGACATCCCACTTCCGAATCATTCATGTGTAAGCAGTTATAAAAAATATCAAGAAGATATTTTCACATACAGCATAGAGTTTTCCTTTGTAGCGTCCGGCAACATTCGCTATGTGGCTTTGGATGACCGATGTCTAAAGCCGCTTGGGGTAATAAGTACGGTTCCAGCCCGTCAAGCTAAGGTGACCGACCAAAGTTGCCTTGTCATTGATGGAAGAAACCCACGATGGCAGCTGCGAGTGCCAGACTACAATCAACCAGTCAGTCACGCGCTAAAAATCCTTACAAGTTGAGCTCCGATACCCAAGGTGTGTCCACGGATGAGCTTTCCGTTAGAAACAGCCCAGTTCACAAGGGTGTCTGCGCCGGAAAACGTGAACGATCCACGATTGTCTAAAGGCGGAAAATTAGCTATCCGATATACAGTACAGTAGGGCTCAGAAATTGACTTTCGGTGGCGTCCCACTTTGTCGAAAATTGTTAGGGTCGATTTGCAACTAGAACATCAAAAATTGAGCGCACCTTCATAGAGTTTTCCTAGAGCAAAAAAATGCTGTCAGAGATGGCATGACTGAAGTAAACAGATAGACTAACGGGTGTGACTTGACCGAAATCGGATTTCAGGATTGCGACGTTGGCTATATTTTCATGCACTCTGTGACCTCTCCCACCGATCTGAAAACGGACTTAACATACCGGCTATGTTGAGGGTGTTGGAGTCTGCGCAAGAGCCCTAATGACAGTACTGACGGTCAGTGCTGACAAACATGCCGGGTAGCGTTAAAATAACAAACCCAATATTTCTTCCCTTTACTCTTAAATTTCCCATCAAGTCCGCTAAGGCTAGTGGCTGTCGGAGAGGGTGCTGTTGTAACTCCGGCTGTCGTAGTAGCAGATCCAGATGGTAGACATCTGTCAGCTGGGTCAGCTAACGCCATATTACCATTTCGAAAACAGCTGACTGGGAATAGTAGTCGTTCGAGTAAACACAAGTGCTGCCAGCGTCACCTAAAACGAGTAGGTGAGAAAGCCGCTATAGATCCAAGGGGAATTTCCACTAACAGTTTTTCTAAGGAGACGGAAGTCAAGATGGTGAGGAAAACATCGCCTCTAGTGGATAGTGAACTCACATCTCCAGTGTAACCGATCCCGCCACCTGAAAAAAAAAATTCAATGGCCAATCGAAAGGTTAAAATCATGGAGACCTACACTGTCCCCAGACAGCGACGCCAGCGACACGCTGAGCCACGAGCATCAGTACAATAATAGGAACGAGTTTGAACATATTCTTCTTTCTGTGCAATGAGGTAACAATTGTTCAACGACCCGCCTTTTATACCTTCATTCGTGCATAGTACTAGTGTTCTCCGAGTTTCCTGCTAAACAGTTTAACCACGAGATAATCCGTTAAGAACCCGGGAATCTGAGCGATCATTGCAACGGATGAATCTCGCGACTTGACTGGGTGATGAAAAAGTGGTTCCTGCGTCGATTATGTGCGCTAGAGCATAGGGTTTCGAGCATATCACCAAATTTAATCTGAACACGAGGCGCCCAAACTGCAACCGTGTTGTGGCGTGCGGTGTAATCTCGGGTGGAGAACAAAGCAGGTGCTGAAGTTCAAGCCTCAAGAGTCGGTTGAATTGAGAGTCCAGACGCAAGGTTGGCGCCAGCTGGAGAGGTGTCATGAGGTCCAAGTTTTTTTACAGGGACTGAAACTTCCGACCTGCCTTAAACGTTTGTACCCTGAATGGTAATTCATGATGCACTTCGACAAAAAAGGTTTGTAAGAGCCTGTCGCACATAAAAAATCCGTTGCCAAATGTGATTTGAATGATCTATAGTGATGCATGACTTCAAAAATCATTCTAAATCAAACCTTGCATATTCCATGTTTTCAACCTGCCATTCTTGGGGTGCTCGATACTATAGCAGAAGAGCAGCCTCCAGAAATAGTATACTAGTGCCTGTAATCTGGGAATACATACAGCTTCGCCGTATGTCCGCCGGGGTAATGTTATGTGGCGCACATCGAAATCGTGCATCTGTGCAATTAATATTACAAGCACCACTGGTTATTAAGTTTAAACCATTAAAAAAAGTCCCACTATTTTAGAGTGATGCCTGAGGATTATAATACGCAAGGGGCATATTTTCTCTGAGTTAATCTTTCGAAGTAACTGTACTTATACGGACTACAACCCTATATCGCCAGGCACGATGATAATGATGCTTAATTCCTTCATGAGTGCTCAAGAAATCTCAGAAAATAGAGATGCGAGTGCGCTTCCTATCTAGCTGACTCTCGTAAAAATATGCGCCTATGCCACTTTACCTAGTATCCAAATCCTTTCACCGCAAACCATGTAATGCATTAAGAGAGAATCGAACTCCCGGCGGGTCGACATCACAGTCGCTTGGCAACGACCCAGGTTACCACTACCCCATTAATGCTGATATACAGTGAAGGCTTTACCCTTATCACTGTACAGTGCATTGCACAGGCCTTATTAAAACTTGCAAAAAACTTGTTCGGGGTACGTAGCAGGAGTGCATAGCGTTTCTTCGAGCTGCGATCATTTTATCAACGGTACCATTTGCCGTCTGCCGGAAGTATTAGGATCTAGGCAATTTCGATGCGGCGGCTAGAACCTCACAAAATGGGCGCTATTCAACAGAGGCTAGAACAAGTACGGTTCCGATTGCTCAATAATGTCCACGTCCTGGGTGTGGGTATGCGCGCAATAGTCCCCTGGAGATTAAAGAACTGCCCCTCACATGTGCATAAAGCCGTCCGAGTCGTACCTTAGTCAGGACTGATCAAAATTACAAGACTTGGCTTGGATTCTGTCATCATCAGGTCCTTGAACATGTGTGCAATGTATGGATTAAGGCGTGTATGTGTAGGAGCAATGGAGGTAAAGGGAAGCATGGTATAGTGTGGTATATTATACAAGTGTGTGTGATCAGGGGACAAGTCTGAGAGTCTGAGACGGGTGAAGCTACAAGTGCCGGACTATAGGGCTACAGTTGAGTAACAAGAAATTTATCGTCAAAGGGATAAAAGAGGAGGAAGAAAAAAGAGCGTGAGGCAGCTGGGAGTAATCTAGAGTCCAGAGAAAAATGAAATCGAAAATGAGAATATCCGCGCAAAGTGTGGGTATAGGTATGCGCGGGTCTGGGGAATGGTAGGCCGTGATTATCAGGATTTACAACTGGATGGTGCTTGCGGATGCTGGGTTGGTTTGCATATGTATGAGTGATGGGTATGGTGATATCGATACAGAGGTCGGAACTGGGAAACCGGTGAAGAAATATCAGGCACATTCACGAGGCGTGCATGTGTATCCGCTCCTGGTGTGCCTGGCGTGTGTGTGTAACGCACGCGAGAAAATCGTGGCTCAGAATTCATTAATGGTTGCTGCGTGGCGAAAGGGTGGAGAACCTCAGTCCTCGAGCAGGAAGTCCCAGTCGATCGCTGTTTCGGGTGCCCTACGGACACACCCAAACATGCGTTTTAGCGCCTCTCGATGTGTATTCTCAGGCGCGCGGGTCTGGATGTCCCACATACGGAAGGCAACACGGCCACGGGTGTATACAACGACATCATCCTCGTCGTCTGCTTCATCAGACTCAGATTCGTTGATGCGTGCGTTCGCGAGGATGCGGTTGACGAAGCCTGCACTGAAAGAGGCTTTGGATGTGTGGTGGATCTGGCCTCGGAAGTCAGACGGTAGCCAGACAGTGACGTCTGCATTACCAGCTTGCACTTCAAGATAGAAACGTGAACGCGGGTATTGTCGGCACTAGTAGAGCAGATGTAAGCGACTGAAGGTGCAGATTGGATCGATCACATACCACTTTTACTTTGATGGGAGCATCGTCGCCGCCGACAAACATGCTCATGCGGTAGTCGACGGGCTGGTTGCGGGCGCGGTAGTGAGGTAGTGCGAGAGATACGTCGACCGGGAGTGCTGGGACATCGAGCTGGAAGTCCCAGTCATCTTCGGGGGTGTACTTGACTTTGTGCGTGCCTCGGGTCGCAGTGGGATCAGTCTTGGGGAATAGACAGCACATGAACACCAAAATGCAGGAAAAGGGGAGAGATGTAAGCGCACCAAGAGATTTTGTTTATCGCAAGAGTATTGTGATGAGTACTGACAGGGTGAATGACCTGTGGTGAGCATGATGCGCGTGGCTAGGTTGGGTGCATACATACCATTGAATGATCAGATGTGGACATTTCTATAGAAGAGAGTTGCTCGTCAAGAGTGGGGACGGGGATGGGGCGTAGTGGGCATTCCTCAGATGGGGCCCAGGCGGTAGCAGTTTAAGAATCATCGCCAATCCCAATTGGGGACAAGACATCTCAGCCACGTGGATATACAACGCTTACCTTTTGCGGATACGTCGATCCCCGCTCTGCGTCCAACAATTGCAGAGAACAATTACTTACAAGCACCGTTCCCTCCACAGTACAATGTCCTGCACGCCACCCGTCATGCTTCCATGCTCCCTGTCGCCGTCTCTTTTTGTTCTCCATTCCTCATTTCGAGCTACTGGTATAGATCTCCAAGCTAGCGTCTCGGGCGACTCGTCATTCTCCCAGCATCGAAACTTGGGCTTGGCTGGCCCCACTTTTACTCTCTCTGCCGTACGAGCTGGGTTCTCCGTTCCGGACCCATACATCCGGTCGCAGTTTCACAGTTTTCTCATCTATCACCCTGATCTCAGCGCGCTCCGGTGCATGAATCCACGCCTCGTCCTCGTCTTCCCTGATTTCCGTTGCATCGACACCGATACGTATCTCCCTATGTTTGGTTTCCCTTCGGTACTCCTCGCCACCCATGGCCTCTTCCTAATCGTACCCCACGCGTATGGTGCCCTCGAAGCCCACACTAGCGGCAGCACATCAACGTTCTCTTTGCATGGTGTTCCAAATAACAATATTACTTCGCACCCGGAACTTTCTACCTTGAGATCATGGGAACGAGCTGCTCTCTCAGCACCTCGTGATCCGCCCAACAGGGTGTAGTTACCCCTGTGCCGCTAGCATGCAGAAGCCGGCGGCAAAATACAAGGCGCGACTTACTGGGATCTCCTCGAAGTAAACTTTTCATCGGTGCCAGAGTAGCCATGGATCGTGTTGGCCTTCAGTACCCGAGAGATTGGCCTCTAAAACCTGATATGGTATTCCTATTGTCTCAGCCGCGGCACAAGTACATTCGAAAATAAGCTATGTTCAGCTTCAAGCAAAAAAGAAAGAGAAACCCGCAGAGAAACAGAAGAATTCGATGTGTATGGCAGGTCCTATAAATTGCTCTTGTGACTACTTTTCTTATGGTTTGTCCTTGCGGTAGCTTTAGGCTGTACTAAAAGAGACAAAGCCATTGGGTTATGTTGGTCCTATCCAACTTTGGTACGAAGTAGGACTTTACAATCCAAGGATTGTTATCACAAACATTACAGCGATATTCGATGTACATTTGATATGAAGTAAAGAAAAGAAAAGCGACTGGCAAAACATCATGATCAAGTTCTCGTCAACTCTTCCTCCTCCGAGTCCACCACAATGACACCCTCTTCCTCAGTCCCTCGTGATGAGACCACAATGTCGCTTTTACTCTGCTCCGCGAGAAGTGCCCTTCGCGTCTGCGTCGGAGACACCCCTTTATAGTCCTCCGATATGACACCAGTCCCGGAGCCTCGGGGCCGTGCGGCCTCAATGAGTTGTGCAAATTCATCTTTATGTCGTTTCTATGTAGGATGTCAAGATCAGTTGATTGTGTCGTAAGAGCTTATCCACAAACTTGGTGCACGGTGGTATCCTCTACTGTCGTCTTGCGTTTCCTGGCGCGTTCATCTTCCCACTTCTTGATCTCCTTCCTAAGATCTGCCTTGGTCCGCCGGTGCTTGAACGCCCGGTCTAGATTTGCGTTGTAAATCATTACCCACCTGAAACAAAACAAAATTCGAAACGCGCATTAGCTGCTGCATTCCAGACATGTACTTGGCAGGAGGCGAATAGGCCGAATGGACGGAAGCTAGGGTCTACACACCGTTGATGCCGCTGTATCCACTGTGTACGATCTCCTGAGGTTGGAAGGCCTTGTTCAACGAGCATCTCCTTTAACTTTTTATCCTTTAGCGTCCCATAAGAAGCTTTGGGGAGAGGAAATGTATCCTCGTCGTCGTTGGTGCCTCTTTATGGGACTATCAAATGGGATATCAAGGCAACTACAACTTGGCACGCACCTTGACTTGCCATTAGTAGGACCAGCCATAAGTTTCTTCCAGTCTGAACTTGTAGAGCGCGGGGGGTTAGATGATACAGGTGGGTCTTTGCACCCATTGTCAAGGTGTCGATTTATCGCCTTGAACTTGACGCGCTTGCTGCACAGAGGGCATGGTAACAGGTCGTCTGCTACGAACGCGACATTAGTCGTTTATTGTTAGTTTGCATGGCACCACCTACGTTTTGGGGTGTGCGGCATCTCATCCTCGTCGATATCAGAAGTAGGTATTGTTGCCTCAGAACCAGTTCGTTTTAACCTCGATGGCGAGCGGCTTGCGCTCGACGATGCACCAGTCCCCCTCGCCCCCGTATCTGGAGCAATCTTGCGCTTCTTCCCCAGAGGTGTGTTCACTATTGTCTCAGACTCTTGCGCCTGTCGTTCATCTTCTTTCGCTAGGTTCAGGATGTACGGTCTAACATAACAAGAAATACAAGCTGCTGTTTGTATAGGGTGGCCTGGGTTTAAATTGAACAGGTACGAACCTGGAAAGCTTCCATGCCTCGACAACTTCCTCCATCACCGGGTTAGGTCGCAAGTGGCCTTCAATCGCCGCCTTGCGGCATCCTGGGCACTCCTGTTTCTCTGCCAAGGATGTCCGCACGCACTGTACTCTAAAGCTCTGGATTAAGTTCTCGACAAAATCAAGCAGAGGACTCACGAAAGAGCAGAAACAGTGCCCACAGTTGAGTGTTACAGGAGCGTCGTATAGTTCGCCACAGATACTGCAACGCAGCGAGCCATCGAGGGTGCGCAGACCTGGGGCAACAGTGATTGGTGGAAAATCAGTTGGGTCCGGAACATTGGATGCAAGCAGCGAGTTCATGGGATTTTGTGATGCAGACAGGTTCTAATCAGACTCAGAGTCAGAGACTTTCGAGTTGGAGCCAGTGAGCGCCGGCGCCGCGTCCATTGTAGTCACATCACATGCGTGATGTCACATCGACTTGGGAAGTTGACGAAGGAGAGGACCCCGGAATATCCTATAAGAGCTCTCATCCCGAAAAGCCCGAAAAATGGCACTTTTTGGCTGCGAGGTATGAGCCCGTTCCCCGAATTCCGGGGAATTTTTTGAAAAAGGTATGGTACCAAAATTGCCCGAATCAGGAGCTGGGCGACACAGGTATGGTACCAAAAAAACCCGAAACCCCCGGAATCAAGGTAAATTAGAGGTACATAGCGTGGGAATGGCTCCCGCTGAACCGGTGACTAAGCGCGTGATGGCTTTTGGGAAACATCCGACGACTCCGAGGTATGGTACCAAAAAAGC